>JAGKTI010007362.1:0-11671 GCA_018397915.1 Birgus latro
AAGCATTTCACCACACACTCCATCAATTCCTGGGGCTTTCCCCATTTTAACTTTCTTCATTGCTTCCACCACTTCCATCCTGGTGATTTCTTCCTCTCTTCTCACAACCCTCCTTCTCCCTGCCATTCCCCAGCCACTTATACTTGCATTACTTTCATTCTCTATGTTCAACAGTTCATTAAAGTGTTCTCTCCATCTGTTTACTTTTTCTCCCTTCTCCACTAGTAATCTACCATTTTTATCTTTCACACCCCCACTGCCTTCGTTGGCACCCTGTCTAGCTCTCTTTACCTCCTTCCAGAACATTTTCTTACATTCCCTCCACTTTGCACTCAAATTCCTTCCAAATTCCTCATCCACTCTCTTCTTACTCTCTCTTACTAATCTTTTCACCTCTCTCCTCCTCACTACATATAACTCTCTTGTCCGTCTCTCAGCTTCTTCGTTGCCCCTGTTTCTCATCCACTCATTATATGCTTTCTTCTTTTGTGCCACAGCCTCTCTCACCTCTTCGGTCCACCATGCTGTTCCCTGAACCCCCTTTCGTCTCCTCTTCACCCCACACACCACCTCACATGCTGCACAGATTTCTTCTGTCAATACCTTGCACACACCCTCCACGTCCCCCATCTGCTCCAATCTATATTTACCCAATCGTTCCTCCACTTCCCTTCTATATTCGGCCTTTATTCCATCCTCTTGTAACTTTTCTACCCTCCTTGTAACAAATACTTCCTCCTGTCTTTCCCTTCTTCTCTTCCTCCATCTTGTTTGGATTCTGATTCTGGCCACCACCAAGTGGTGGTCAGAAAGTCCACTCCCCCAACCTCTATATACTCTTGCATCCATTATACATCTTCTCATCCTTTCATCCACACACACATAGTCAATCATTGCCTTCCGTTCATTCATTCCCCCGTCCTCTCTTCTCACCACTCGCCATGTATACCTATGGATCATTTTGTGCCTGAAGAGGGTATTGGCTATCACCAACCCCCTCCCAGCACAAATGTCCACTAAAGCACTGCCATTCTTATCCATCTCTGCAGGCACACCCCACTCACCAACCACTCCATCCACCTTCTCATTCCCTACTTTTCCATTCATATCTCCAATCAGAAACACTCTCTCATTCCTTTCAAACTTTTCCAAGCAGGCTTCCACATTTGTCCAAAACTCTTCTCTCACTCTACTTACACGATCTTGCGTTGGCGCATACACGCACACAATTGCCCACATTTGTAGTACAACTTTCACTCTTGCTTCTCTTAACGTAAATATGAGGTTTTTACGCACATGGGCAACAGTGCTTTTCTCCTGTAGCAGGATAGTACACACACCACAGTGTGAATCTTGTGTGACTGAGCTAGGGTGTACATTATATATATATACAGTATTGTTAAATTTTTCCAAGGAAAAATTTGATTTTCCAGAGGCGTAATGTCACGAATTTCCTACATCGTGAAATTGTGTATCATAAATTGTGACATTGACTGATTTTGCAGGAGCGACGAACAATTCTGAAATCCATAGAACTTCGCTCATTCTCTTAACGGTCCACTTCTGTACTTATATTTGCATCAAGTTGTCAAAACTTTCGTCATTCTTTCGCGAGTGATTGTCTTATGAACAGACAGTGCATTCCTCTGAGCGATAATTTCCGAAATGTCATTTCTTTGCACTTGTCTCCTTGGCCGTTAGTTGGCCACGCCTCTTTCACATGTCCCTTACGTTGGACACTCAAACACAGTTAGTCATTCCTTAGCAGTCACAAAGAGCGGATTTGCTATACCCAACGCAGATAGATTTCTTCTAGTGATCTCCAATATCCTGCAGTATTGGCATTTTCCCGAATCTTCCACCAACCTGGTGATCGACTATAGCAGCGGCAGTCTCATCTCTACTGATTAGTATTTCTTTTCTTTTTCCTAGGCTTAAAGCTATTTAGCTATTTGTCTGAGTGCTTGAGTGAGTGCATTTCCCTTTCTTTGATTTTAAATAGATTCATGTAATGTAAATTTATTTTCATGTAATTAATAAATTTACAGTTCATCTTCTTGAGCTTTGTTAAATGTAACAGTCGTGTTTGATTTCCCCACATATTTAGTACACTTTTGCTACTCCAAGTTAGCACAACTCCTTATATTAATCACGACTAGTACTCAGGCCAGCTCTTGGTATTAATCCTTAAATCCGTTGTGCCAGCTAGGAGTTTGGCTCAGCCAAGATCCTGTTTATTATTATTATTATTATTATTATTTTTTGAATGTTAAGGGGTGAACTAACTTTCTCAAAGGCCAACAGTACAGTAATACAGCCTTCTTGAGCGTTTAGTCTCTGCTGTGTACTGTTGAGAAAGTTTATAAATTCTCGACTCTAGAGATTTGGATAAGTAAGCCAGCATAAAAGTGAAATCACCACTTGATTTCACAAGTCAATTCTCTCGTGATAATCGACTCGATAGTTATTCCTAGTGTCCATAGACACATTTTCATTCTCCCCCTGACAACATTATTGTACAGTATTCTCCAATAATGTCTTTACATCACCATCAGCGTCATCATTACCACCACCATCAACACGAAATGTGCTTCTGTGCAGAAAATTACGGTGTACTTCACAGTACATACTGTACAGCATTTCAATATTAGGAATGTCTTTTAGTTGTTTTTCAATGATTTATAGTGTTTACATAGTTTTTTTTTTTTTATCATTACTGCCTGGTGAAAGAAAACAGATCTCTTGGCTGGAGGGACTACGATATCATCCCCATCATCATCATGAAACTGCTCCTGAACATAAAATTACAGTTTACTTAATAGTACATTACAGTATTTTATTATTAGGAATATCTATTTGCTGTTTTTTTGACATTTTAAAAAATTTTACATTTTAAAGCATTAGTGATGGCCAAGGTAAGGCTGCAAAGAAAATGGGTGAAGGAGACTAAGGGGAAGACAGGAGGAAACAGCTCCTGTAAGAAGAGTGGAGAAGTTGTAAGAGAATGAGAAAATAGCAGAGTATAAGAGCATAGTGGAAGAAAGACTGGCAAGGTATGAGTCAGAGCAGATGGAAGGGGTGAAAGAAGTATGCAGGATATACAAGGAAGAGATAGGTGCAGTGTGCGAGGTGGTTTGTGGAGTGAGGAGGAGATGCAGGGGTGTGCAAGGGACAGCATGGTGGAATGGTGAGGTGAAACGAGCTGTGGAACAAAAGAAGAAGGCATATAGTGATGGGCTAAGGGGTATAGGTAGGGGAGAAGATGACAGAGAGAGAAGAGAGAAGTATATGTGAGCAGGAGAAGGGAGGTGAAGAGTTTGGTAAAGGAGAGTAAGAAGAGAGTGGATGAAGAGTTTGGAAGGATCTGAGAATGAAATGGAGGGAGAATAAGAAATTGTTTTGGAAGGAGGTAAAGAAAGTAAGGCAGTGTGAAAGGGGAAATAGTAGGGGAGACAAAGATGGGAATAACAGATTGTTGGTGGAGAAGAGAGAGAAAATGAGGAGATGGAAGGAGCACTTTGAGGATTTGCTGAATGTAGAGAGTAAGAGCAGTGTGAGTATAAGTGGTTGGGGAATGGCTGGGAGAAGAAGGGATGAGAGAAGGGAGGAAGAGATTAGTAGGGCAGAAGTAGTTGAAGCAACGAAGAAGATCAAGATTAAAGGCCCCGGGAATTGATGGAGTGAGTGGTGAAATGCTGAAGTATGGAGGGGGAGACTGTTGTGCAGTGGATAAGGAAGTTGTGTAGACTGACTTGGGAAGAGGGAAGGGTTCCAGAGGACTGGAAATTGGGTATAACTGTTCCTTTATACTAAGGAAAAGGGGAGAGAGAGAATCATGTGGTATCTATAAGGGTATCTGCCTTCTTAGTATGATTGGAAAAATATATGGTAGAATACTCATTGACAGGGTTAGGCATATAACAGAGGGGAACAAGAGGGATTTAGGAAGGGAAAAAGGTATGTAGGTCAGATATTTGTTCTAAGATGTTTAGTGGAGAAGTATCTTGAGAAGGGAAAGAAGGTGTATGCTGCCTTCATGGACTTGGAGAAAGCATATGACAGAGTAGATATGCAAGGTATGTGGAAGTTATTCAGAATATATGGAGTGTATGGAAAATTGCTGAGTGCTGTGAAGAGTATGTATGAGGAAGCCAGGGCTGCAGTGCGAGTGGATGGTAAGCTGAGTGAGTTCTTTGATATAAATGTGAGACTGAAACAGAGATGTGTGATGTCTCCATGGCTGTTTAATATAATCATAGATAGGGTTGAAAAGGAGATGCAAGGTAGGGCAGTGGATGTGGGGGTGGCTCTAATGAATGAGAGTGAGGTGTGGAAGATTCCAGTGTTGCTGTTTGCTGACGATACAGTATTGTTGAGTGAAGATGAATGGGAGTTGCAAGGTTTGGTGAATGAGTTTGGGACAGTGTGTAAGATGAGAAATCTGAAATTTATGTAAACAAGATGTCACGAATTTTCTACATTGTAAAATTATGTAATGTAAATTGTGACATTGAGTGATTTTGCGGGAGGAACGAATTATTATGAAATGTACGATGTTTCGCTCGTTCCCTCAAACCGTCCGTTCGCGTGCTTGTATTCGCATCAAGTTGTCAAAACTTTTGTCATTCTTTCGCGAGTGATTGTTTTTATGTGCGGGCGGTGCATTCTTCTGAGCGATAATTTCTGTATTATCGCTTCCGCCTCCGGGCCGTTACGTAAGGCCACACCCTTTCACACGCTCTTCACGTCGGGCACTCAAAATCAGAGTTAGTCTGTTCTGTGGCCACGGAGTGTTCGGTTGTGCCCGTACGAAAGCTAGAGTGATCACTTTTTTTAGCGATTTCAGATCTCAGCTTGTATTGGCGTGTATTCCCGAAATTCCCACCTGTTGGTGATCGACTTCAGCACGGTCTCATCTATACCGATTAGTATTTTCTTTTGTTTTCCTAGGCTTAAGTTTTTGGGATATCTAGCTGTTTGTCTGAGTGTTTGAGTGAGTGCATTTCCCTTTCTTGATTTGAATTGGAGTCATGTAACGTAAATTTATTTTCTTGTATTCAATAAATTTACAGTTCGTTTTTTTTTAGCTTTGTTAAATGTAACAGTCGTGTTTAATTTTCCCACATATTTAATACAGTTTTGCTACTCCACGTTAGCACAACTCTTTATATTAAATCACGACTGGTACTTAGGCCAGCTTTTGGCATTAATCCTTAAATCTGTTGTGCTAGCTAGGAGTTTGGCTCAGCCAAGATCCTGATTACTATTATTATTATTATTATTTTTGAATGTTAAGGGGAGAAACCAACTTTCTCAGAGGCCAACGGTACAATATTACAGCCTACTTGAGCGTCTAGTCTCTGCTGGGTACCATTGAGAAAGTCTATAAATTCTTGACTCTAGAGAATTGGCGAAGTAAGCCAGCATAAAGTGAAATCGCCACTTGATTTCACGAGTCTATTCTCTCTTAATAAATGACTCGATAGTCATTCCTAGCACACATAGCTATATATTGTATACTCGAATAATACAATATCGCATTATCCTCTTGAATTACACATTTCTTTATGAATTACTAAATTCCCCCTGACACAAGAGTAAAGTTATGGTGTTTGAGAGGAATGAAGTCACAGAATGCACAGTGAGGTTGGATGGTGAGGATATGGAGAATGTAGGTACATTCAAGTACTTGGATAGTATGATGAGTAAGGATGGAAGTTTTGGGGATGAAGTGCTTGAAAGGATACAGCAGGGAAGGAAGGTTGTTGGTTCACTGAAAACGGTGATGAGAAATTGGGAGGCGAGTATGGATGTAAAGATGTCACTGCATGATAGTACAGTATTGTGATCCCTACCCTGACATATGGAAGTGAGCCGTGGATCTTGCTAGAGGGGAACCAGTCAAGAATGAGAGCAGTGGAAATGAAAGGAGCATGTGTAGTGCCATAGAGGGACAGGCTGACACATGAAGAAGTGAACGAATGTTGTGGGGTGGATGTGGATGCGACTAAGAAAATTAGAAGAAATACACTGAAGTGGTTTGGATATGTGGAAAGAATGCAGAATGAAAAACTATGAGGGTGTATGTAAGTGAAGTGGAGGGAGGGAGAGGGAGGGGGAGACCGAGGATAAGGTGAAGAGACAGAGTTGGGAGGTATGTAAGGGAGGGAGTGAATTGGGGGGAGGGCAGTCAAATGGTGGGTGAGAGAGAGACTTGGAGGCATTTTGTCTGCGGCCACCTTTTGTGGGAGTAGGGTGTCTGGCTATAGACACAGAGATTCTAGCAGTCATACACTGGATAAGTGTTACAGGGTTGGGAGGTTAGGGGCCCCTAGAGGAGGCTTTTGCATAACCTGGCATTTTGACAGTACAGTAAAACCTCGATATAACAGACTTCAATAGACCGGAATTCGCTTTTATCGGACTTGAGGAGCTACCGGACTAAACTCCTACATATCGGAAAAAGTCCGATAAAGCCAGAAAGCAGTCCGGACTGCCTGACCACTTCAGCTATGTTCACCACAATAAGACAAGTAAAAGACATGTTTTTCAGTGCACAGTACAGTATTATTATGCCATTTGATTAATGCAGTGAAGGTATAACACAGTACAATACTGCAATGGTGGTGAAAACCACTGATGCAATCCGGACTAATGTCTGATATATCGGAAAAAGTCCGGATTAGCAGGGTAAGACCGGATGTCGCTTTTATCGGAAATTCGCATTTTTTCGGACTGGCTTTGGCCCCAATTAGTCCGTTATAGTGAGGTCTTACTGTATCCGGAAGGCCTTTGGCTCTATTACGCCGGATAATCGGGAGTTTACTGTAAAAAGCCAGCTCGTAAAAACAAAGCAAATCATTTGCAGTTAACCAAAACACTGCTCAATCCAAGCAAAGCCATAAATACTGCCATAAACTAAGTGATTACAGCCAAAGTCACGAGACATTGGGAGTTTCGGATTATCAAAAATTCCAGACTGGTGGACAGGCCCTCTGAAAAGCCCCCTAAACACCCCCCAAACATTAACAACATTAAACTCACACATCAAACTGATTACTTTTTCATCCTTCTCCATTCTTCTCAGTATCTCCAGTTTATTGGCTATGGTGGGAGTTACATGTTTTCACATCTTTCCTCTACTTGGTGGGGTTGTGGAAGCCATCACGAGTCACATTATGCAAAATTCCATGAATATTCCTGGAGTAAACCACACTAGGAGTACAATGGCAGACCACATGCCAGGCTACTTCCAGGACTTTGCGAGTGGTGGTGTGGGGACGAAAATTAACAGTTCGGCTCAACCAAAAAGTCATTTTTGTCCCTTTGTTAGCTTGAAGTAAAAATTCCGAACCATCAGGCTTTCTGAACCATCAGATTCTGAATTAAAAGAATCTGACTGTACTAAGCAATTCACAAAATGTGGGCAATTTAGAGCATAACAGCCTTACTGGTCAAAGATGAGCCTTACTGGTCAAAGATGATAGGAGCTGTTGGGGCTGGAATGGCATTTCTATAGTGGGAGAGTTGCCCAGAAGTCTATCCAGTTTGCTCACTTATATCCAACTGACTATGATGGCATTTTAGTTATCTCAGCACCATTTAATGAAGAATAATAAAAACTGAGAAGCAATACAATAAATTATAATAATGCTGTTTGGCTACAATATACAATTTAACAAAACTTACTTTTTACTCTAAAGATTTGTATCATTTACATACTGTACTATGGTAGGTGGGGATGCTCACCGTCCACTTACTCGATGTAGTGCTGCTTTAGGTGTCTGCCCTTTTCTCTCTCCTTTCCTTCCTCTTCTGTCTTTCTTTCCTTTATTCTTTCCTCTTTCTTCTGCCTACAGTTGACTTTACACTCTCTCTTCTGTCTTTCCTTCATTCTTTCCTCTTCCTTCTGCCTATGAGTGACTCTACACTGAGTGACAAGCCAAATGGTTTCCTGTATACCAGAAAACCATTTACTATTGTGGGTGGTAACCATAAAACCAAATTATGGTGCCTGGTGATTTAGTGGGTGATTAAGGTGCTCCAATCAGATTGAACCTGTGTAGGTTTTTATCCAAAGGGTGGTTGGGGTTTATTGCTAACGTAATGCCACTCAGGGATGAGTATGGCTGGTCACTCATCTTGAATACTGCGACCAGCTTGCCTGGCCCCGGGTTCCAGCACTCCTCGTGGGGCGATGTAGGATTGGATGATGGATGGATTATCTTCATTAAAAAATGGTGTGACACTACTGTACAGTACTCTGCTTTGCAGCATCATATCACTATGTTTCTTTTCACATATTAATCTATCTGCTTATGAAGTAATGGTGGTAGATGGTGGCAACCATCATCCAATTACTTGATGCAGTGCTGCCTATTTCCTTTATCTTTATCATTCTTTTTCTGTGTCTGCTCTCTTCTCTTCCTGATTCTCCCATCCTTCCTGTCACTTTTTATTACTGTACTCTTCTTTCCATTCCAGGTGTCTACTCCAAGTGATAAGCCTTATGGTTTCCTGTCACTCAGGAAACCATTTACAATTCTGGGTGGTAATGGTAGTAAAGAATATTGTAATGGGGTGATGTGGAGCTTACTGTGGTACCCCCATTAAGTGGGTGGAGAGACACAAATCCGGCATCCAACCAGGAACCAACCTTTATACTCTTCCCCATGCCTTGCTGTGGCTTGGTGCCATCTACCACAGGGAAACACCAGTTCATTGCATGGAAAGGCCCTGCATGGGCAGTTTGCCTGTAGTGGATGGGTCTGCTGAGCCAGATACACCAGGGTTGCTGAACAATAACGTATAAAATGAACACCTACAAGTATATATCTATAGCCTGATCCACAATCCCATAAGGGGTGGCCATTTGTCTTTCAGTTAGTTGTTTGATGGGAAGGGACACTAACCCTCTGCCAACCCACTTGTTGATGCTTAGGGATCACAAATGAACATCAAATATTTTAAATTTCTTTACTGTTTTATTACATATACAGTAATCCCTGCATTATCTGATGTAATAGATCCAAAGGGATGTCTGGAAAGTGGTTCTGTCCAGATACTGGCTATTTTATTACATATACAGTAATCCTTCCATTATCCAATGTAATAGAGCCAAAGGCATGTCCAGAAGTTGGTTCTGTCCAGATACTGGCCCTAAAGCTCCCGCACCAGTACTTTCGAACCCTAACCAAACCTAACTCAGAAAACCACTTACCTACCTCCCTACCGGACATGCATAGCACTTATTTAAGACCCTATTCACATAAATAATGGACACAAAGCATGAATTAATCGAAATTTAACCAGAAAATGATGATTTAGAGGTGAGTATGGCAAAGATGTTCACCAGTTGACAGCATAGTGAACGTAGATAACAGACATGAAAATCACTAAGAAAATCACCTTTTTCACAGCCTATACACTCCAATATGAGACACAAAGCATGAAATAAATGAAATTTAACCAGAAAATGATGATTTAGAAGTGAGTATGGCAAATATGTTCACCAGTTGACAGACATGAAAATCACTAAGAAAATCACCTTTTTCACAGCCTATGCACTCAAATATGGGACACAAAGCATGAAATAAATAAAATGTAACCAAAGAATGGTGATTTAGAGGTGAGTATGGAAAATATTTGGCAGATGACAGTGTACTTAAAACATAGTGGTTGATACGAAGACTGCCCTACCTCTAAGGCTCTGACAGTGGTGAAAATGCTCTTGAAGCACATACAGTAATCTAGTGTTGTGCTGCAATTAATCCTTAGCACTGTGAATTATAACTGTTTAAACAAAAACGAGCACCAGCGCCAGCCATCCCGACAATTGTTTACTCATGATGGTAGTTGAGAGGGAACTGGGGAGGGGAAGGGGAGCCTGGGGAGTGGGAGAAGCGTACCTAAACACAGTTGTTCGGCGTAGTGCGCCAAAGTCAAACTTACGGGGTTTTGAAAATCGTTTTTTTTTGGGGGGGGGGGGGGGACACCCAAGCCAACGATGTCCGGACAATGGGGTGTCCATTCATTACTTCATGTAATACTATTTATCTATTGCCAGACGCCATTATATACAAATAGCTGTTTTGGCAGGGTAGGGCATACGGATATGGTGGTGTGGGTGTGCTGATTAAGGAGAAATGGGTGGAATATGTCATGAATGTAATGAGAGTCAGTGAAAGGATAATAGTAGTGAAAATTTTGTTCTGTGGGAATATGTTTGCATTTATACTGGTGTTTGATCCATAGGCAGGCTTGGATGAGGTAGAGAAGGATAGATTCGGGGATGACCTAACACATGTAATAAGTGGTATGGGGGATGATGTGATTGTAGTTTTGGTAGGGGACTTAAATGGTCATGTATATGACGCAGCTCAGGGATATGAAGGAGTACATGAAGGATGTGCATAGGATACAAGAAATGAGGAAGGGGAAAGGATATTTGAGTCTGGGGAGGCAATGAACATGATTGTGTGCAACACACATTTTAGGAAAAAGAGAGAGTAGGTTGATTATATACGAGTCTGGGGGAAATAACAACCAGATAGACTATTTCCTTGTCAGGAGGGCTAAGAGAAGTTTAGTGAGGAATGTTAAAGTTATAGGGAGTGAGGAGTGTGTGCTGCAACACAGGTTATTGATATGTGACATGGTGCTCAAGGAGCAGGTGATGAAAAAGAGGACCTATGCAACTTGGGGGAAAATATGGAAGCTGAAAAAACAAGCAGTAAGGGATGCCTTCTATAGCAAGATGAGTAGAGTGGTGGCTGAACATGAAGTTGACAGAAGTGTTAATGAACAGTACAGGGCCCTCAAGAACAATCTAATAAGAGTTGCTAATTCTGAGTGTGGATGGACAAGCCCTCCCCTCCCCCCAAAGACATATAGTAACTTGGTGGTGGGATGAGGGTGTAGAAGCTGAAGTTAACCCGTCACGCCCTGACCGATTTCCAACCTACCATACCACAAAATCCCGAGCATTTTTGGAAATTTTTTTTATTGGCTCAAACCTTCGCTTTTGGAGAGAAACATCAAAAATTCATAGAGAAATCGCGATCCTATGCTTAAAACTGTTGATACAGGTGTCATGCAACCTTACGTTTTCCTTCTTTTTCAGGGTACCTGTCTAAAAAAAACGAACTATGGAAGGGTAAATTAATTCAAGCCACTTTCAATTACACATTTATTTGTGTATTTGGTACGAATTTATGTGTAGTAGCAAGTATAAGTGGCTGGGGAATGGCAGGGAGAAGGAGGGTTGTGAGAAGAGAGGAAGAAATCACCAGGATGGAAGTGGTGGAAGCAATGAAGAAAGTTAAAATGGGGAAAGCCCCAGGAATTGATGGAGTGTGTGGTGAAATGCTGAAGCATGGGGGAGAGATAGTAATAAGAATGGATGTGGAAGGTGTGCAGATTGGCTTGGGAGGAGGGTACAGTCCCGGAGGATTGGAAGTCAGGTATAATTATTCCTCTGTACAAAGGAAAAGGGGAAAAAGCAGTGTGTGGTAATCATAGGGGCATTTGCCTTCTCAGTGTAATAGGAAAAATATATGGTAGGATACTTATTGACAGAGTTAGGGAAATTACTGAGGAATTAGTTGGAGAAGAACAAGGAGGTTTTAGGAAGGGAAGAGGTTGTGTAGACCAGATATTCATTCTTAGATCC
>JAGKTI010007362.1:17023-37182 GCA_018397915.1 Birgus latro
TGTGTGTGTGTGTGTGTGTGTGTGTGTGTGTGTGTGTGTGTGTGTGTGTGTGTGTGTGTGTGTGGTAGGAGAGTGTTGTTTATGGTGAGATGCAGAATGTGACTATCTTCTGCTGTCCAGTTTGTGAGAAGGGTCACTGTAGATTTGGCTGGGGCTAATGTGAGTCTGTTTGTGGTGAACCATTTGTATAGTGTATTGAGGTAAGGTTGGAAGATGTGTGTGGCTGTTTGTGTTTTGGTGTGTACATGTAAGTGTTATGTCATCTGCACAGGAAGCTATGTGTATTTGTGGTGTGTGGGGTGTGGTTATGTTGAGCATGTATAGATTAAAGAGTGTAGGGGACAAAACAGATCATTGAGGGAAGCCTTTTGTGAAGTTTCTGATGTTCGATGACTGACCGGCAAATGTTACATGTGCACATCTGCCTGCTAAATAGTTTGCCAGCCATCTTTTTGTGTTATTGTGTATGTTTGTGTTGAATAGTTTTTTTGTGAGGTTGTGGTGGGGGATGGCATCTAAAGCTCTGTTAATGTCTAGTGTGACTAGGAGTGTTCTGTGTGGTGGCTTAGCTGATTTGATGCCATCAAAAACTCTGTGTAAGGTCTGTAAGAAGAATGTTTGTGGAGCGTAGCAACCTAAAAGCATGTTGTGATGGGGCTAGGGGAATGTGGGGTGTTACTAATTGCAATACCAGTCATTCAGTGACTTTGGAGGGAGTGCAGAGGAGTGTGATGGGGCGGCATGAGGAAGGTAACTTGGGGTCTTTGTTGGGTTTTGGGATGGTGATGATAGTACCATGCTATTTATGGCACTTAAGCCTGAAATACCCACCCGAGAGGTGAGCGGATGGGATAATGATACACCGACACCGACACCCCCACCCCCACCCAACAAGGAGATGATGGGGAGGCTACCACCACCCTACCAGGGGAAACCAGATAGGTGACTCTACTTTCCAGGCCACACTGGCCCACGTCACCTTCTCCCATATGCCCCTCCTCCCCGCAACTGGACCAACACCAAGGTAGCAGTCCAGGGAAATTACTCTCTGGCCACAGAGCCATCGCCAGACTCAGGGTGGGACTTGCAAACTAGCAGTTCCACGCAGGCCCTCGGCAGATCCTGTTAGCAGAGGGGGAATGACCACTGGTCTTTTCAGCCCTACAACACACCAGGGGAGCAGCGGCACAGCAACATCCGCCGGATTTGCTATAGAGGGAGCAACCGCCAGTTCTCCCTCTTCTGCCACCCACCGTCGGAAGTGGAGGCATGGTTACATCCGCTGGACTAGCTGATGCGAGTGCATCCGCCGGACCTCTCCTGCCCATCCCAGGAAAGGGAGCAGAACCTTGGCAGCGTCCGCCGGACCTGCCATAGCGGAGGCACCTGCTGGGTACTCCGCGCCTGCAACTCTGCCCCGGCAGCAGGAGCGCTGCCGGACCTCCCCAGTTGAGAGCGCCCACCGGACCTCCCCAGTTGAAAGCGCCCACCGGATCTCTCCCTCCTGTTGCCCCCGGGATGAGTGGTGCCCCGGTAATGTCCGCTGGACTTGCCAGGCGGTAGGAGTGTCCGCCGGATCTCCTTCCTCCACTCCCAAGCCTGGGAGCCTGGGCAACGTCCACTGGACTTGCCAGGCTGGAGTAGCTTCTTCGGAATCTCCTTCTCCGTCCCTGGCATGGAGTTCCGGCAGCGTCCGTTGGACCTGCCAAGTACAGGGAGCGACTGCCAGTTCTCCCTCCTCCACTATGCCGTAGGCTCCAGTAGAGGAGCAGGTCTCTGGCTCGGCCCACCCTTCCTGTGGCCGAGTGAGACGCCCCTCTTCCTCTCTCCAAACCACTTGGGGTGGAGATTGCTCCCCAGCAGGTACGTCATGGCAGGACGTGTGGAGTGGACTGGTCGTGGGTGTCCTGTCTATCCAGCCGTCCACTCTACGGGCCCAGACACCGATGGACTCACAGGGACGCCGTGGCCACAGCCGACTCCTGATGGCTTCCTCTCCCTGGCAAGACCGCAGCCCCCAGCCACTGAGGGGCACGCCGCCGACCCCGGGCTCCACCCAGCCTGAGGCCGCCCACTGCACTCCGACGACGTCCCTAGACCGGCATAGGGCCACTCGCCTCTTGGCCCTGTTTGGTCCCAGTCCTGAGGGCCCTGCCACTCCCGAGGCCGCCTCCCAGAGGACCAAAGGTGAACCTCCGACCACACCACTTCACTGCCCACATCATGAGGCAGCCCCACACTACCCGGACAGCCTCCCACCTTCACCGGGCCACCACCTGAACCTTCCGGACTCAACCCCAAAACTGTGAGTGACACTATTACCCATCATAAAGTCCTCACCACAACCGTGAGTGCTAACACCCCCTTGTTGTGAGCCCCCCCAGTGGAACATTCCCCGTGTAACTCTCCCTCCCCTGTGATAACTACTGTCCGTTCCCTCTGTGCTGTAACAACTGTCCTAGTGCCCCCATGTAGTGAAACTAGTGACTGCCGGCTTCTCCTGTGACTCCCAGTGAACTCCTGTTAATATGAAGGTTCAGTGCTCCCCCAGTGATACAGATGAACTACACGTAAGGCCTAGAACTGCCGGGCTAATACTGAACAGTGTGCACTGCCCTAGTTGGGACTCCCAGTGAGCACCAGACTTATAATTCCCAGTGTGCTATACTGCTGTATTGTGTGTTGCCTTAGTCGTGCCATAAGGGATTCTGCAAGTGCCACATGTAATATTCTACACTGTATTGTGTCAGTCGATCTGGTTAATATATATGTAATACTGGTTTGCCTGTGTTTTTGTCCTGTTCCTTCGGTACATGTTCTCGCCCAGTCATGAAATAAACAACCCAAGGCTTGTGTCTGTGTCTTACGGAGCGAGAGGTCGTGCCATAAAACACAGAGCATAACAAAGCCCTCTCACATGACTTCAGATATGGACTCCCGTGGGTGATGCTGTATGCTGTGAATGAATGGGAGGCAAAGGAAAAATTTAGGATGTGGAGAGATGGTATGAGGCACAAGGGCTTAAGAGTAAATGCAGATAAAGCATAAGTGATGGTATCTAGGGCTGGTGACAGTACTGTCAAAGAAGAGGGAGAATAGCCATGTGTGATAATTCCATCTTGTGCAGTGTTTGTGACATGTGGGTACACAGGAGATGTAGTGGTTTTTGAGGTAGACTGTGAGATAATGCTGATTTCATGTGTGTGGTTATCGGGGAGGGCATGTGCAGACTGCCTGGCGTGAAACGACTGAACTTGCTGGTGAGTTTCTTGAGCATGTGGAAGTGTTCTCTTATTTGGGAGACATGTTATGTGCTGGAGGTGGGGCCGGAGCTAGCTCTGTGGCTAGAGTGAGGAGTGGTTGGAAGAAGTTCAAGGAGCTGTTGCCTCTCTTGACATTAAGACTGCTCTCCCTACGTGTTAAGGGATCTTTATGTGCAGCATGTGTTTGGAGTGAAATGCTGTATGGCAGTGAGACCTGGGCAGTAAAGGAAGAGGATATTTGCATGCTCAAACATACAGAAATGGCAATTATTAGGTGGATGTGCAGTGTGTCCCTGAGTGCGAGGCCTGGGGGGGGAGGTTAGCTTTACGATGAAAGCGTTAAGAGGTATGATGGGACCAGAGTGTATTGGTGTTCTGATAAGGAGAGGTAGACTGAGATGGTTTGGGCATGTGGTGAGGATGGGGGATGATAATTGGGTGCAGAAAGTGAGAGATGTTAATGTTAGGGGTAGGGTAGCAAAAGGCTGACCGAAAAAGACCTGGGACAAGGTCACTGAGTGTGACTTTAGGGATAAGGGACTGAATAGCGAAGCTGCCAGAGATCGAGCAGCATGGAAAGCCACTATTAGATGACCAAGGCCGACCCATGCAAGCATGTTGGAGCCTTTAAAAATGAAACAATGATAATTCTAATGTACCTTCCTTTATTACCTCTGGCATAATGAGTACTAAAATATTTATATTAGCCCTTTCATTAAAGCTGACACAGGTGTTGTGCAAAATATTTTCAATTATCATGTTTCCATAGCGGAGGTGTCACATCAAATTCATATGAACTGTTCAGGAGAGAAAAGTTTTCCACAAATTTGCATCATACTTCAACATATAACAGGACATCAGCAGCACAAAATGAAACAGTTGGCAACTCTCAAATGTATCCTTCCCTTGATCACAGGAGAAACCAAAAGCTGCTGGCTTAGTTGTCATGCTACTACTACTGCTAGTAGTAGTAGTAGCAAATGACTGACCTTTTGTTTCTCAAATGCACCAGTTCTTCCAATGAATGCAGCAGTGCTGAAACCACTGAAATAATATGACTACAAACTACTGTATATCAGAATAATGGCACCTGCTAAAGCTTGTAGCTCTCAAGCACAGTACTGTACCATTAACAAAAATCATATGCTTTCAGGAAAAGTTTTCAGTTATTTCTCCACACAGGTACAGTGCTTTACAGGTATGGGTAACGTATGAGAAACATGACGAAAAAGCATTAAGAAGAGTGTTATCACTGGCAAGCTACAATAATCCTTATGTTGTAATGACCGTAAAGTGGTAATTGTGAGGAGGCAGATGGATTTGCAGCAGGGAGAGAGAAAGCGAAAGGAAACAAGAATAGGGCTTTCCATCACTTAGCAGGATATTGCACTGTGTGTGAGATATGAAGGGAGGTAAGGGGATGCCCATTCTACCTAGTTCCTCATTCAATTGATCTTATTAGCTACTAATACAAAATAAGAACCTTTCCTCTTTGTTGTTAGGGTTCAGATTTTTTGCCCCCTTTAACCATCCCAGGTTAATAAATGTTTCCCACATCTCAATTATGTGGCATTAATCAGAGTAAATGTGTTAACACATACCATACGTACAGTACTCTATTTACGCAGGTACTGTGGTGCTGTATGCATCACAGCGTTTTTTCTTAGTTCCTTAATCCTTTATCACATTCCCTCACAATCTCTGACAGTGAAGTAATGCTGTACAGCATTGTACATAATTATCCTACATGATTTCTCTTCCTTTAATTTTCTTTCCCTTTCCTTTAATGTTTTTTCCTGCTTCATCCATGGCTTCTCAAGATGTTGAGCTATAATACTGGGTTTTCCAGACTATTGTTTCCAATATTAAAGGACTTTTAAATTGTGCGAAACAACTGCAAACTGTTCTTTACCAATGCAATATATGGGAAACTATGGCAGTAGAACTTAACACTCTAAGGTCAACATTTAACTCCAGTGTCCGACAAGTGGATCTATCTATATACTGCCAGATGCCACAATCCCGTAAGGGGTGGCCATTTGACTTTGAGTTATTTATTTTACAGGGAGGGGCACTAACTCTCCAACAACCCACTTGTTCACATGTAGGGAGCACGTATGGTTTGGTTATATGGTTACCACCCAGTGTTGTAAATGGTTTCTTGGCTTACAGGAAACCATTTGTCTTCTGACTCAATGTAAAGCCACCTGTAAAGGAAAGAAAAGTGATAAGAAGTGACAGAAAAGATGGGAGAAATAGGAAGAGAACAGGGCAGGCACAGAAAAAGAATGATAAAAGCTAAGGAAGTAGTAGGCAGCACCACATCAAGTGAGTGGAAGATGGTCGCCACCACCTACCACTCTAATTAAATTAAGCCTGGAAATAATTTAATACGCTGGGTGGTAACCTTATAACCAACCAATGTGTGTTTCCTACATGTCAACGAGTGGGTTGGTGGAGGGTTAGTGCCCTCCCTAGGAAATAACTAACCAAAAAGACAAACAAAATGCCTCAGACCAGAACTGGCCAACAGATGACGAACATGGACTGTACAGCGGACGTAGTGCAGATTTCAACTTGGAATGTGAAGGGTGTGAATGACGAAGTGACAGAGAAAGAGATTGTCCAGGTGCTTGAGGATGCAGAAGTGGACATATGTGGAATGACTTTTTGTTTATTTGTTTGTTTTTTTAATGCAAGGAAGAAGGGACCAAGGGCCAGGAGCCCGCCAGATGTCGTAATCCTGAAAAGGGCGGCCATTTGACTCTGAGTTATTTGTTTTACAGGGAGGGGCACTAACCCTCCACCAACCCACTTGTTCACACGTAGGGAGAACGTATGGTTTGGTTATATGGTTACAACCCAGCGTTGTAAAGGGTTTCTTGGCTTACAGGAAACCATTTGGCTTGTCACTCAATGTAAAGCCACCTGTAGAGGAAAGAAAAGCAATAAGAAGTGACAGGAAACATGGGAGAAATAGGAAGAGAGGAGGGCAGGCACAGAAAAAGAATGATAAAGGCTAAGGAAGAAACAGGCAGCACTACATCAAGTGAGTGAATGATGGTCGCCACCATCTACCACCAAGAGCCAGGAGCCAGCAAACTGTTCCTTCCAAGAAAAAAAACACAAAACAATACAAAAAGAGAGCCAAATTCAAGATCCGATCATTTCGAGATGCCTGGACACACTGCGTTTGAAAGACTGGAGATCATAGGAAGTAGGAAACACAGACAGAGGGAGACAGTTCCAGAGTTGACCTATTGCATAAGTGAAGGACTGGGAGTAACGGTTAACTCTTGCATTACAGAGTTGGACATAAAAGAGAAGAGACTTTATTGCTGGACAGGTGCTACGTGCCCGTCGTAGAGGTGGAGGGATGCAAGCAGACAGTTCAGAGAAGCAGAGACCACTGAAGTTACGATAGACAAGAGATAAAGATGCAACAAGGTAGCGAAGAGACAAAGGTTGAAGGGAGCCAGTAAGAGGGTGCAGCAGAGAAGGAAGGTTGCTGGTTTGTTGAAAGCAGTGATAAGAAACAGGGAAGGGAGCATGGAAGTGAAAAAGTTGTTACCAGACAGTACTGTGATACCAACTCAATATATGGAAGTGAAGCTTGGACCCTGTTGGAAGGACAGAAATCAAGAGTGAGAGCAGTGGAAATGAGTTATTGAGAGGAGCATGTGGAGTCACATGGGGAGACAGACTAACAAATAAGGAAGTGAAGGAGCGTTGTGGTGTGGGTGTGGACGTGACAGGAAGCATTAGGAGAAACACGTTAAGGTGGTTTGGGGATGTGGAGATGATGGAGAGTGAAAGACTGACGAGGAGAGTGTATGTGAGTGAGGTGGAGGGGGGGAGAGGGAGGGGGAGGCCGAGGATGAGATGGAGGGATGGAGTGGAGAGGTACACGAGAGAGGGGTGTGTGAGTTGGGAGTGGGGTAGTGAAATGGCGGGGGACATTGCGACATGGAGGCAATTTGTTTGTGGCCACCCCGTGCGGGATTGAGGCATCTGGCAATAGATAGATAGAAAAGCCTTTGACTCCACCCTATTGAGAAGAGCTGTATATGGGGAGCTTCCCCATACATGAGAGTTTACTCCACATGGGCGAATAAATCCTGTGTATAAAGTCAACAACTGTGCAGGGGTAAAGAAGGTACAGAGTTGGATTAGCACAGCAAGTCTCTTGAATGCAGATTTTACAAGAGATGCAATATGATCTTTCCAAGATAAGTCCCGTGTGAATGAAACCCCAAGCATGTTCAAGGATGATGCAGGATTGAGCTGGATAACATTAAACATTAGTGGGTATTCCTGTGGAAGATTTTACCGGGTTGATAGGTGTAAAAACTGTCTTAGATACATTAAAAACAATAAGAGTTTCTTTACCCCAGTCAGACATACGAGCCAAGTCAGACATCAGGTGTGCCATAGCCTCATCCCTTGTTTGTTGAAGTAACTGCTGAGGTGGACGTTGCGGAAACCGAATGGAAAGGTGAAGGGTGGAATCATCAGCATACGAGTGGATAGAGTTTTAGAGGTACAGCTTAGTAGGTCACTGATGAATAAAACGAAGAGAGTTTGTTATAGGACAGAGCCCTGAGGAACACCAATGTTGACAGATCTAGGAGAAGAATGATGGCCATCAACAACAGCGGCTATAGAACGACCAGAAAGGAAGCTACAAATGAAAGCAAGGAGAGAAATATATAAACCATAGGAGGGCAGTTTGGAAATTAAAGATCTATGTCAGACTCGATCAAAAGATCTATCTATCTACTGCCAGACGCCTCAATCCCGAATGGGGTGGCCACAAACAAATCGCCTCCATGTCACTCTGTCCCCTGCCATTTCACTACCACGCTCCCAACTCACACCCCCCTCTCTCATATACCTCTCCACTCCATCCCTCCATCTCATCCTCGGCCTCCCCCTCCCTCTCGCCCCCTCCACCTCACTCACATACACTCTCCTCGTCAATCTTTCACTCTCCATCCTCTCCACATGCCCAAACCACCTTAACGTGTTTCTCCTAACGCTTCCGATCAAAATATGTCAAGTGCAATGGCAAAGCTATCGCCAGTGTCCCGAAAGGAGGGTGACCAAGAGTCTGAAAGGTAGGTGAGAAGACTGCCAGTGGAGCGTCCCTGACGGAACCCATACTGACGGTCAGAAAGAAGGTTGTGAAAGGAAAGATGCTTTTAAATTTTTTTGTTAAGAAGTATCGAAAACTTTTGAGACACAGGATGTTAAAACAATTGGACAATAGCTAGAGGATTGGGAATGGTCACCCTTCTCTGGGACTGGCTGAATGAGAGCAAACTTCCAGAAAGAAGAAAAGGTACAAGATGATAGACAAAGGCGAAAGAGTTTACCTAGGCAGCATGTAAGCACAGAAGCACAGTTCCTGAGGACAACAGGAGGGACTCCATCAGGCCCATATGCCTTGTTAGTACTGAAGCTAGTGATGGCAGAAAATACAGCAGCTGAAGAAATTTTAATGTCAGCCATGAGAAAGTCAGAGGGGGGAAGTGATGGAGGAACAGCACCGGAATCGTCTAAGGTGGAATAGGAGGAGAAAGTCTGAGCGAAGAGGTGTGCTTTATCAGTAGAAGAAGTAGCTACAGAGCCATCAGAGTAGAAAAGAGGAGGGAAGAATGATGAGGTAAAGTTGTTAGAAAGGTTTTTGGCATGGTGCCTGAATGAGTGGGAAGAATTTGAGTTATAGAGTTGAGAGCATTTAGTACAGATGAAATTATTTTTAGCAAGGGAAGGAACAGACTTAGCACAATTGCAGGCAGAAACAAAAAAAAAGATGTGATTCAGGGGTGGGTTGCCTGTGGTACCTTTTATAGGCCCTCTCCTTGTTTGTGGACAGCATTAGAACAAGCGTGATTAAACCAAGGCTTTCTTGCATTAGTCAGAAGATATGAAAAGGGAATGTATGCTTCCATGCCCGAGAGAATAACCTCCGTAATGCAGAAAGACTAAATGGGGAGGTGAGAGTGAGAGTATGGATTGGGTATACGTGGAGGAGTAGATGAGAATGAGAGGGCAAAAGAGGGTGTATGTACCGTTGTGTGCTAGAAATGGAAGGAGATAATAAGAGAGTATGGATCAGTTGGTTCAACAATTGTGTTGGTAAGACTGAAGGCAGGAATACAAGCATGGCCAATTGTGTGTGTAAATGCACCTACAGAAGATCGTGTGAGCAGAGTAAAAGAAGAGTTCTGCGGAAATGTGGAAGAGTGCATGGAAAAAGTATGAGAGGTGCGGGAGAGTGTTTTTGACTGGAAATACGAATGGAAAAGGAAATGTGAAGGTGGATGGAGTAGCTGGTGCATGGGGTGTACTTGCAGAAGTGGATAAGATGGTAGTGCTCTGGAGGACACTTGTGCAGGGAGGGGGTTGGTGACAGCCAATACCTTCTTTAGGCACAAAATGATCCACAGGTATATGTGGTGAGTGATGAGAACGGTGAGTGGTAAATAAAATGAACAGAAGGCAATGAATGATAATGTGCGTGTGGATGAGAAAATGAGAAGGCATGAACTGGATGTGAGAGCATACAGGGGTTGGCGAAGTGGACTTCTGACCACCACTTGGTGGTGGTGAAAATACACATGTGATGGATGAGCAGAAGGAGACAAGGGCAGGTGGAAGCAGTCCATACAAGGAGAGTGGAAAGGTTGCAAGAGGATGGGAAAAAAGGGGGGGGGGGGCAGGGGGACAGAATATAAGCGAGAAGTAGAAGAGCGACTGGGCATATATGATTTGGAGCAGATGGTGGAGGTGGAAGGTGTGTGCAAGATATTCACAGAAGAAATTTGTGCAGCATGTGAGGTGGTATACAGGGTGAAGAGAAGATGAAAGGGGGTGCAAGGAACAGCATGGTGGAATGAAGATGTGAGACAAGCTGTGGCACAAAAGAAGAAAGCATAGAGTGAGTGAATGGGAAGCACAGACATGGAGGAGGTTGTGACAGAATATGGACGTAGAGAGGAAGAGAGAGGTGAAAAGCTTAGTAAGAGAGAGTAAGAAGAGAGTGGATGAGGAACTTGGACAGAATTTAAGTGTTAAGTGGAGGGAACATAAATGATCTGGATGGAGGTAAGGAGAGTTACACAGGGTGATAAAGACGGTAGTAGGGAAGTGCAAGATAAAAATGGTAAATTCCTAATGGAGAGAGGAGAAAAAGTGAGCAGATGGAGAGAACACTTTAAAGAACTGTTAAACATAGAGAATGAAAGTACTGCAAGAACAAGTTGCTGGGGAATGGCTGGGAGAAGGAGGGAGATGAAAAGGGAGGAAGAAATCAATACGATGGAAGTAGTGGAAGCAATGAAGAAAGACAAACTGGGGAAAACCCCACGAAGTGATGGAGTGTGTGGTGAAATGCTCAAGCATGGGGGAACGACAGTAGCAGAATGGATATGGAAGATGTACAGTTTCGCCTGGGAGGAAGGTAGAGTCTCGGAAGATTGGAAGTCAGGTATAATTATTCCCCTGTACAAAGAAAAAGGGAAAAGAAGTTTTTGGTTATCATAAAGGCATATGTCTTCTTAGTGTAACAGGAAGAGTACATGGTAGGACACTTATTGACAGAGTTAGGGAAATAACACTGGAATCAGTTAGAGAAGAACTGAGAGGTAAAGGAAGGGAAGAGGTTGTGCATATCAGATATTGATTCTAAGGTCTTAAGTGGAAAAGTTTCTACAGAAGGGAAAGAAGCTGTATGTGGCCTTCCTGGATTTCAAGAAATCATATGACAGAATGTACAGACAAGGAATGTGAAAAATATTAAGAATATATGAAGCAAGTGGGAAGCTGCTGAATGCCGTGAAGGGTATATATGAGGGCGTTGAGGCTGTAGTGTGTGTGGATGGTGAACTGAGTGAATTTTTCTATCTGAATATTGGACAGAAATAGTGATGTGTTATATTTCCATGGATGTTCAATCTGTACTTGGATGGAGTTATAAAAGAGATACAAAATAGGGCAATGGATGTTGAAGCAGCCCTAATGTGAGAGGGCAGTGTTTGGAAACTTTCTGTTCTGTTGTTTGCACGATACTGGATTGTTAAGTGAACCCGAAGGGGAAATGCAAGGCTTGGTGAATGAGTTTGGGAGTGTGTGTAAGCAACAGAACCTAAAGGTGAATGTAGGGAACAATAAGGCTGTGGTTTTCGTGAGAAATGACATCACTGAATGCATAGTGAGGTTGGATGATGAGGAAATGGAAAATGTGCATGTACTGGGGTAGTGTGATGAGTAAGGAAATTACAGGATGAAGTACTTGGAAGGGAACAACAGGGAAGAAAGGTTGCTGGCTCTTTGAAAGCAGTGATAAGAAACAGGGAAGTGAGCATGAAAGTTAAAAAGTTGCTGCATGATAGTGCTGTGATACCAATTCTAGCACAAGTGAAGCTTGGACCTTGTTGGAAGGACATAAGTCTAGAGTGAGAGCAGTGGAAATAAGTTATTTGAGGGAAGCATGTGGAGTTACATGGAGAGAGAGACTGACAAACAAGGAAGTGAAGGAGCATTGTGGTGTGAATATGAATGTGACAGAGAGCATCGGGAAGTACACTGAGGTGGTTTGCCATGTGAAGAGAATGGAGAGCGAGAGATGTCACAGAGCGTCTGGTGAAGTACACTGAAGTGGTTTGGCCACGTGAAGAGCATGGAGAGTGAGACTAACATGGAGAGTGTATGTGAGTGAGGTGGAGGAGGGGGTATGGGAAGAGGAGACTGAGGATGAGATGGAGGGATGGAGTGGAGAGGTATATGAGAGAGGGAGAAGAGGGCAGCAAAATGGCAGGGGACAGGGCTACATAGAAGCAATTTGTCTGCAGCCACCCCTTACAGGATTAAGGTGTCAGGCTACAGATACATAGATAGACAGAAATTCTGTCTGAAGGTCAGGCTGTAAGTGGAAAATTTTCAAAATGAAAATGTCTACAGCATTAAAACTAACAAGTCTGCACCAATAAAACTAATACATGAAATACAAACAAACAAACTAAAGATACAGAGAAATATTAAATTTGCCTAATGGACCAACCTTGTAAAAGTTGAAGACTAGATCTAATTCACAGACATTATGGAAGTACTCGTTGAGAACCTCTACAAAGTTGTGTATAGCCTCCAGGTATGCCAGGTTGTTATCGGCAATGTCCACACAGATGCAGAAGTACAGGCCAGCATAGCGCCGGTACACAATCTTGAAGTTACGGAACTGTGGAGCAGCGAGGGGGATTACACACAATTTTGATACTGTATTTTGAAGTAGTTCTAGGCTTCTAAATGTGAACCCAGTGGATTGCAGGCACAAGCTGCCCTTTCTCCTGCACTCCACAATCCTTCTTTTGGAAGACAAGGAGGGAACTGAGGGACATTTGTATGACTGGGCTCCATGGTTATAGGCTAATGGTGCCACCACATGAAGGTATCCCTCTCCAGCACCAAGGAATATTATAGCTCCAGCATATAATATGCCAGCTGTTACTTCCACATACACAGGTTAGGACAAGAGAAAAATCCAGGTACATGTACTTAAATGAGTTAAAATTACATGTAATTACTGTATTAGTAGTGGGCATAATGACAGAGAAAAGCTTAATAATATAATCCACAAACTCAAAATTAGCATACAAGACCTTGTTTTTGCTAAACAATACCTGTCTCTGCCAAACCACCCATAATCATACTCATCAACATCACAAAAGGCATGGCCCTGCAAAAGTTGTACCTCAACAAAGTTTGTGTGTTTGGCATCACGGACGGTGACAACTGCATGCACCTCCTCAATCAGCTTCTGCTTCTCATCATCATCAAAGTTCATGTACCACTTGGCCAGGCGCGTCTTGCCCGCACGGTTCTGAATCAGGATAAAGCGAATCTGTTGGGAGGAAAAAAAATATATATACATATACAATATACAGTAATAACCTCTTCAGTATAACAGACTTTTGCAAATGTACAATAGACCATCTCTTGAATCATGTCAATTGTACCTTATGGAATTTCTTTTTGCCCTAACCTCAATTAGTTGATCTCACATTTTCATTGGAAGGTCTTTTATTTTCAACTGCTTTTCTTTCCTCCTATCTATCGTTTCGTTTCGTTTTTTGAAGGCTCCAACATGCTTGCATGTGTCGGCCTTGGTCACCTAATGGCGGCTCTCCACGCTGCTCGATCTCTGGCAGCCTCCCTATTCAGTCCCTTAACCCTTAAGTCACATTTAATGACCTCGTCCCATGTCTTTCTCGGTCTACCCCTCCCAACCCCTCCCCCAGTATTAACACCTCTCACCCTCTGTACCCAATTATCATCCCCCATCCTCTCCACATGTCCAAACCACCACAGCCTACATCTCCTCATCACAACACCAATACACTCCAGTCCCATCCTACCTCTCAACTCTTCCATCGTAAACCCAGCCCCCCCAGGCCTTGCACGCAGGGACGCACTGCACATCCACCTAATCATTGTCATTTCTGTACGTTTAAACCTGCGAATATCCTCTTCCTTTACTGCCCAGGTCTCACCACCAAACAGCATCACACTCCTAACACATGCTGCATACAAAGACCCCTTAGCACGTAAGGAGAGTCCTCTCAATGTCAGGAGAAGCAACAGCTCCCTGAACTTCTTCCAACCACTTCTCACCCTAGCAACCGAGCTAACTCCAGCCCCACCTCCGGCACATAACATGTCTCCCAAATAACGAAACTCCTCCACACACTCAAGAGACTCCCCTGCAAGTTCAACCCTCTCACGCCTAACAATCTCCACCTGCTCTCCCCGACACGCCGCACACATGAAATCAGCATCATCTTGCAGTCTACCTCTAATACCACTACATCTCTTGTGCACCCATTTATCACAAACACTACACAAGATGGAACTGCTTCCCACACCCTTGTGGCAAACTGCACATGGCCACTCTCCCTCTTCTCTGATTGTACCGCCACCAACCCTAGATATCATCACTTTTGTTTTATCTGCATTCATGTCGTAAGATATTTAGAGGGGGAAGAGTCACTACTTGGAGGATTGCACAAAATGACCCTCGTGGGTGTAGTCAGAGGGTGAGTGAGACTATGCGCCCCATGGCTTTTGTCCTCCCAGATGATGATGATGAAATCATTTTGTTTCTTTTCATTTCATTTATAAAGGCTCCAACATGTTTGCATGCATTGGCCTTGGTCACCTATTGGTGGCTCCCCATGCTGCTGGACCTTTGGCAGCCTCCCTATTGAGTTCCGTATCCCAGAGGTCACACTGTATGACCTCATCCCAGATCTTTTTCAGTCTGCCTCTTGCCACCCTACCCTCAGCATTAATACTTCTCACTTTCTGCACCCAGTTGTCATCCCTCAACTACTCCACATGGCCAAAACATCTCAGTCTACCTCTCCTCATCACAGCACCAATACACACAAGTCCCATTCTTCCTCTTAGCTCTTCCAGCATAAAGCTAGCACCCCCAGGCCTCACATTCAAAGATGCGCTGCACATCCACCTAATCGTTGTCATTTCTGTATGATTGAGCCTTTGAATATCCTCTTCCTTTACTGACCAGGTCTCACTACCAGACAGCATAACACTCCTAACACATGATGTGTACAGATCCCTTAGCACGGAGGGAGAGCCCTCTCAGTATCAGGAGAGGCAACAGCTCCTCGAATTTCTTCTAACCACTCCTCACTCTAGCCACAGAGCCAGCTTCATCCCCCACCTCCAGCACATAACATGTCTCCCAAGTAACAAAACTCTTCCACACACTCGAGAGACTCACCAGTAAGATCAGTCCTTTCACACCTGATAATCCCCACATGCTCTTCCCGACACATCACACACATGAAATCAGCATTATCTCTCAGTCTGTCTCTAATACTACTACGTCTCTTATACAACCACTTACCCCAAGCACTGCACAAGATGGAACTACTTCCCATGTCATTGTGGCAAACCACACATGGCCACATTCCCTCTTCTTTGACAGTACTGTCACCAACCTTAGATACCATCACCTTTGTTTTATCTGCATTTACTCTCAGGCCCTTGTGCCCCATACCATGTCTCCACTTCCTAAATCTTTCCTGCACCTGCCTTTCATTGTCTGCAGTCAGCAACAAATCATCTGCATACTTCATCTCCCAAGGAGTCCATTTCTGAAGTCACGTGAGAGGGCTTCAAGCATCATGATAAACAACAAGGGGCTCAAGACTGACCCCCTGATGTACAGTAACCATCGTGGAAAACTCATCTGTCAGATATCCATCCATTCTCAAGTGGTTCCAAGCACCCACATAAATAGCCATAAACACTCTAATCATCCACTCCTCAATCCCAAGCTTTCCATTTGCCCACTTCACCACCTCCCTAGGGACTCTGTCAAAGGCCTTCTCCAAATCAACAAAAACAAAGTATAGATCCCTTTTCTTTCCTATACCTTCTTCTTGAAGCTGTTGAACAATGAATATTTCATCAGTGTTCCCTTTGCTTGGCATAAACCCAAACTGCATCTCATCAGTATTCACTCTTTCTCTAATCATCCATCCATCTATCATCCAGACCTACATTGCCCCATGAGGAGTGTAGGGGCCCAGGGCTAGGCAAGTTGGTCCTGACATTTAAGATGAGAGTGACCAGCCTCACTCATCCCTGAGTGGTATTACTTGAGCAATAAACCCCAACCACCTCTTGGATATAAACCTTCACCAGTTCAATCTGATTGGAGTTCCGTAATTACCCACTAAACTACCAGGTGCCAAAACTTGGTTATATGGTTACCAACCAGCACAGTAAATGATTTCCTGGTGTACAGGAAACCATTTGGCTTGTCACTCAGTGTAGAGTCACCCATAGGTAGAAGGAAGAGGAAAGAAAGACAGAGGAGGGAGTGTAAAGTCACCCGTATGCAGAAGGACGAGGAAAGAATGAAGGAAAGAAAGAAGAGGATGGAAGAAAAGAAGGATGGAGGAGAGATACCTTCTAGAAGTCTCTCTGTTACCTTCATTATCTGGTTTAAAAGTTTTTGCCATTATAATTTCCTGTTTTTAGGGCATCACGTTTCCCCCTGGGCACATTTATAATCACACTCTACAGCCAGTCATCTGTGACAACACACTCGTATATAATCATTCTTATCCGGTTACTAACCCCACTCATATATCTCCTGAGGCCTTCAGCAGTCAGCTGAAATACTGAATCCTTCAGAAAATACAGGAGTGGGGTTAATACTGATTTAATGAATATGGGCTAAAATTAAAATATTTGAAGTGCATCTGTTCTAATTATATTCAAAATGTGGTAGTCATTGAGATTTTTTTTTTTTTTTTGCACAAACCTCTGCTTTTGGTGAGAAACATCAAAAATTCATAGAGAAATTGCCCTCCTGAGCTTATAAATGTTGGTACAGGTGTCAGTCAGCCTTACGTTTTCCTTCCTTCTCAGGGTACCTGGCTAAAGAAATGAACTATGGAAGGGTTAACTAATTCAAGCCACTTTAAATTACATATTTATTTATTTATTTGGTACGAATTTATGTGTTGTACAAATCTATATTGGTTTTCACACAATAATAGAGGCGATAAAAGCATTGTTCACTCACCCAAAACCCCAGCATATGGCATCTTCCTTTACGACATTACCACTTCATCACTTCTGTTTGTTTCTCCCTCTAGCTTCTTTGTTTCTTTGTCATCCACCTCAGGAATCAGTTTCACTGTGAATTTCGTCATTGGAGAGACCTTGGGGCAACATATCTTTACAGGTTGCTGCTAACAAGTGAATTGCCGAGTGTAGGGGGTAGGGGGGGTCAGGTGGGGCCAGGCAGTATCCCTGCTTGACAGCAAGTATAGGAAGGTCTCCCACATATGCCTACCAAAAATTACCTGCGAATCTTGAAAAATGTGCAAACAACGTGCCTTGCAACTGACTGACGTACGATGCATGTTGATGGGTCTGTCCGCGGAAAAAAGTAGTGACATGCATCGTACGTTGGTGGGACTAGGCAGGTTTAAGTGTTCTCTCCATCTGCTCACTTTTTCTCTCTTCACCAGTAATCTACCAATTTTATCTTTCATTCTCTGACTACTGTGACATCCTTTCTAACTCTCTTTACCTCCTTCCAGAACATTTTCTTACATTCCCTCCACTTTACATTCAAATTCTTTCCAAATTCCTCATCTACTCTCATCTGACTTTCTCTTACTAATCTTTTCACCTCTTTCTCCCTCTCTGCATATAACTATCTCTTCCGTCTCTCAGCTTCTTCCATGCCCCTGTTTCTCATCCACTCACTATATGCTTTCTTCTTTTGTGCCACAGACTGTCTCACCTTATCATTCCACCATGCTGTTCCCTGCAGCCCCTTTCGTCTTCTCTTCACCCCACACACCACCACACATGCTGCACAGATTTCTTCTGTGAATATCTTGCACTCACCTTCCACTTGCCCGATCTGCTCCAATCCATATTTACCCAGTCGCTCCTCCACTTCTTTCCTATATTCTTCCTTTTTTCCATCCTCTTGTAATCTTTCCACCCTCCTTGTATGAACTACTTCCTCCTGTCCTTCCCTTCTATTTCTCCATTTCAGTTGGACTTTGATTCTCACCACCACCAAGTGGTAGTCAGAAAGTCCACTCCCCCAACCTCTATATGTTCTTGCATCCATTACACACCTTCTCATACTGTCATCTGCACACATAATCGGTCATTGCCTTCAGTTCTCATCACTTATCACTCATTCCCTTCTCGTCACTTGCCACTTTTGTGTCTGAAGAGGGTATTGGCTATCACCAACCCCCTCCTGGCACAAATGTCCACTAAAGCACTGCCATTCTCATCCATCTCTGCAGGCACACCCAACTCACCAACTACTCCATCCACCTGCACATTCCCTACTTTTCCATTCATATCTCCAATCAAAAACACTCTCTCATTCCTTTCAAACTTTTTCATGCACTCTTCCACATTTGTCCAGAACTCTTCTCTCGCTCTGCTTGCACGATCTTGCATTGGCGCATCGTGCACAGTCGCCCACATTTGCAGTCCATCTTTCAATCTTACCCACACAATCCTTCAGCCAACTGATGCATACTCTCTTATATTCTCCTTCCATCTGTTACTCACAACAATACACACTCCTTCTTTTGCCCTCTAATTCTCACGTACTCCTGCGCATATACCCCATCCTTACTCCCATTCTCTCAGTCTCACCTCTGCATTTAGTTTTAGTTAATCCACATACATTCACTTTTGCCCCCTCAAGCACCTGGACAATCTCTCTCTCTTTCACACTCCTTCTTTTGCCTTCTAATTCTCACATACTCCTGCGCACATACCCCATCCTTACTCCCATTCTCTCAGTCTCACCCCTCCATTTAGTTTCAGTTAATCCACATACATCCACTTTTGCCCCCTCAAGCACCTGGACAATCTCTCTCTCTTTCACCTCATCATTTGCACACCTTACATTTCATGTTGCAATCCTTACCATGTTCTTTGTTCGGTCCTTATTCGTCACCTGTTGGTCAAAGAATTATGGGAAGGGAACGAAGACCACTGGTGTGTTTATACATCCCTATTCTACCATCCCAAGCACTCAGGCGCTCACTTCATCTCAGATGTTTTTTCTCATTTGTTTACATGTTAATGGCACATGAGCTGTAATTTTATGAATTCTTCCACGAATCATAGCGAATTACAAGATGGGTTTAGGAAGCTCAGAAACACATTGCCATGTGCACCGAGTGATTCTCTTCAGATCTGTGAGAAAAAGAAATAGATTTTAGAACTCTGAAAAAATGGTCCCGGGGTCAGCCAGGGGAGCACACACATTTATGAAGGCACTGCCTTTGAGGGGTTAAAATTTATTTTTGCTACCTTCAGAGAGTTTATTCAACTTAGGAAAGTAGCAAACAATGCCTCCTCAGTTAGCTACTGGTTTTACCATATGGATTTTTATTTTGTGCAGTCACCTTTCTCAGGAAGTCATACTGATATGTAGACAGGTTTTTTTATCATAAAATTGCTTTTATATATCTTATAGATGTAGGAGGAGGCTGTAGCACGGGCCGAACAGGGTAGTACTCCCGAGGGGAATGGAATGCTGGTGATAGGGAGAGCTGGAGCTCCTTTCACTAGCTACCTAATCATCCTCCTTTGCTGACCTTTTCAGTGTGACAGTAACATGGAGAGTAGACCAGCATACTCTCCCAAACATTTCCTCTAACTATCCTATGCACTACACCACATGCGCTTTACATATCACACAACGTACCTCACTACGTTACAGGGGTTGATGCCAGCAAGGGCATGCGGCCAGAAAACTTTGCCCCCGCTACCTAGTGGCGGACTTTGGGGGGAGGCTTGACTGGGGTTCTGCCGGCATAGATCATGGGTCCGGGGCGAGATGGGGCTCGAACCTGTGCTAGATGGTACAGGGCATTGCGGTTCCCAGGCTGCCGCTTCCGCTCATTAGAGAGGGGCCCGAACCTGGGAGTAGCGCCCCAGGAGGCTGCCCTATCAGTGGGTGTATAATGGCGGGGCAGTTGCAGTGCCAAGGCGCGCTTGGAGGGTGTCCCTGCAGGTGTCCTGGCAGGGTGCCCCGAGGCCACTACTACAGCCACTAGTAAGCTGGTGGGCTAGGGGTCCCAGATCCATTGCCTGGACCTGGGTCTGTGCAATGGGTCGGGCCTTTGGAATGTTTACCCCCCTTTATCTTACCGACTATGANGGGGAAGTTGTTGAGGCATTTAGTAGGAGGTGGGTGGATGTGGCATGTCTGCAGGAAGTCCGGTACAGGGGTGGATCAGCCAGAAAGATTGCTGGGAAGGATTGCTACTATAAGTTGTTTTGGCAGGGGGGAACTGACGGATA
>JAGKTI010007363.1:0-14504 GCA_018397915.1 Birgus latro
GTGTGTCGGGGAGAGCAGGCAGAGATTGTTAGGCGTGAGAGGGTTGAACTTGCAGGTGAGTCTCTTGAGTGTGTGGAGGAGTTTTGTTATTTGGGAGACATGTTATGTGCCGGAGGTGGGGCTGGAGTTAGCTCGGTTGCTAGAGTGAGAAGTGGTTGGAAGAAGTTCAGGGAGCTGTTGCCTTTCCTGACATTGAGAGGACTTTCCTTACGTGCTAAGGGGTCTTTGTATGCAGCATGTGTTAGGAGTGTGATGCTGTATGGTAGTGAGACCTGGGCAGTAAAGGAAGAAGATATTCGCAGGTTTAAACGTACAGAAATGACAATGATTAGGTGGTTGTGCAGTGCATCCCTGCGTGCAAGGCCTGGGGGGGCTGGGTTTACGATAGAAGAGTTGAGAGGTAGAATGGGACTGGAGTGTATTGGTGTTGTGATGAGGAGAGGTAGGCTGAGGTGGTTTGGACATGTGGAGAGGATGGGGGATGATAATTGGGTACAGAGGGTGAGAAGTGTTAATATTGGGGGAGGGGTTGGGAGGGGTAGACCGAGAAAGACATGGGACGAGGTCATTAAATGTGACTTAAGGGTTAAGGGACTGAATAGGGAGGCTGCCAGAGATCGAGCAGCGTGGAGAGCCGCCATTAGGTGACCAAGGCCGACACATGCAAGCATGTTGGAGCCTTCAAAAACGAAACGAAACGATCCATCATCCAATTCCTATGTTGCCCCATGAGGGACGTAAAAGCCCGGGGCTAGGCAGTTTGGTCCTGACATTTAAGATGAGAGTGACCCTGAGTGGCATTATGTGAGCAATAACCCCAACCATCCCTTGGATATAAACATTCACTGGCTCGATCTGATTGGAGCACTGTAAGTACCCACTAAACCACCAGGCACCATAATTTGGTTACATGGTTACCACTCAGCGTACTGAATGGTTTCCTGGTGTACAGGATAAAAACAAACTTGGATTTTATGTAACATCTTCCCAAAGTGGGGGGTATTAATTTAATGTGTGGTGACGGTTCATCCTTACTTTTTAATTCAATTTCCCCAATGCTTGTTCCTAATTTCCTCTGCATTGTTCGTAATTTCCCTAGTGCCATCTAATCCCCATTTCTTTATAAAAGTACACATTTTCAATTTATTAGTTAGCAAGGATCATGGCTCACCCAATTTTAGACCCCACTTCTTGTATGGTTCTAACAGTAGTTTTAAGACTGAAGGAATAACAACACTTTTTGACCCAATTAAGTTCAGTTCAGCCACTAGGAGTTTGGTGGGAAAAAATATCCATTTAAGTCTGAATCAATTCATCATCTTTGTAGAGGATTTAAGATTAAGGAATAAAATGACGTACAGTACTTAAAATCTTGTAATGTCTATCTATCTATTGCCAGACACCTTAACCCTGTAAGGGGTGGCCACAAACAAATTGCCTCCATGTCGCTCTGTCTCCCGCCATTTCACTGCCCTGCCCCCAGCTTGTAATGTCCAGTGGTATAATAGATGCCAAGGTAGTCCGAAATATAAAATTTGAGGATGAACCATGTTCAAATTTCATTATAATACAACTGGAAATAAAATAAAAAAATTGAAATACAGTAGTTTGTAAATGATTTCGTTTGTATTTACCAATTTCAGAATTTAAAATGGGAAGTAAGGTTTAAAGATGAAGGTTTATAAATTATTGGAAATTCGCCTTTATTAATTATATACTGTTACTGAAATAAATAAAATTCAAATAAGGATAATTACAAATTCTCGGGCCATTTGTACAAATCTAGTAATTTTAACAGCCAGAGTTGAGTACACTCCTGTTCCAGCTGTCTTGTCTGCATGTAAAGCTCCAGACCCCAGTCTGTAATATGCAAAGTTAATATTAACCCTTTTGCTCACTGTAAGTTTTAAGTTTCACGGCTCACGATTTTACTTGGCCACGCGACGCAAATTGCACGTATTCTTGCCTTATTTTCGCCACCCAAACCTCTAAATATTGCCCAGAAACTCACAGCAACTTATTCGCCAATGTTCGTTCTATGTGATGAGCCAAAAGAAAAACCAGAAAAATACGAATAAAAGTACATTAGGCCGCCGTGAATAAACATTTCGGAACGTTGATCTCACTTCCCAACATCGTCGTTCGAGTGTTTTCCATCGTACAGAAAAATGTTATTATAAGTTTTGATAGAGAATTTCATTGGCTTTCTAATGAGGTGTGTCCGGTTGTGATGCGATGTGTAATTCTCAAGAAAGCCAAAAACTAAAAGCCATTTTTGTAAAAAAATTGAGTTTTGTTCAGCGAGGTATACTGCAGAAGTTTTCTCACACACCTTATGTTTTTATTACATAATCTTATGTAGAGTTTCATAAGCTTTCTCCTGATACCTTTTTGTTTTGATACGCCTCATAGTTTCCGAGTAAATCGCAAAAAACTACAGGGTACTCGCGGCCGCAGTGCACTTTCGTCATGCGTGCACTATAACTGCCTACATAACAACAACTTTTCATTAGAGAAATTACATAGTTATGTCCTGTACATATGTAGAATTCACTGATCTTTATCAAGGCTCTTACAGGAAATCGATAAGTTCAATAATTTTGGAGTAAATGGCCGACAAAGATAGAATACTATTCCTCGCCCGCAAGCGAGATAAAAACACTCAATTTCCCTGCCTCATGAATACTTACATATTTTCGCTCGTTAGGTTTTATTATTATTATTATTTTTTACTCAAATTATACACGTGAAATATCATATGCTCTTTGATAGTGCTCTCAGAAATTCGACATGACCATTAGTCTTTTTGCTAGGTACTGATACTGAAGCTGAACTTTCTTCCATCTCATATTTGTATATGTAAAAAACAATACTTATTTGTGAAAAAAATATAGAAATGTAGAAATATGTCAATATACAAATCAACAAAATATGGATAACTCACTTGCTCCAGAGGTGTTGAGCTGCTAGCAGGAACTTGAAGGAATTGAAGATGAGTTAGGTAATGTTTGAGCATGTGTGTGTGTGTGTGTGTGTGTGGGTGGGTGGGTGGGTGGGTGGGTGGGTGGGTGGCGTATTCTCTCTTCCTTGCACCACGTTTGCCTAACACATGTGATGCACACAATTGATTTCTCCACGAACATTCGCTGCACAACATATGTATATAATGTCATATATGTGTCGCTGTGTGGAGTATTTTCTTGTCTCTGATCATTACGTAACTTTCTGCTGTCAGTCAATGCAGGCAATATTTCTCGGTGAACACTCACTGCAGTATTTTATACGTATATTTTCACACTGAACCATATGCAATATAAAACACTATCACATGATTCCATCCCAGCCTCCTCTGTTATTCCCTTCCTTACTGTATGGCGTACGAGAGTGCCCCTAGCAACTGATACATATGTCTATGTATTTCTGTGGCATAACATAATGCCTGCTATGTTAGGTCAGTTATTTCACTAATCCAGGCACTATATGTTTCACAGATATAAATAATGGCTTCACTATAAGGGTAAAACACATCATTTACGGGCAGGGTGAGTGGACACCCCGCTATAACAAACCAGACTCCTGCCTCTAGGCCTAATGGCTGATAACGGGCCCCAATGCTTTACAAACAATATACAGTAGGCGCGGAAAGTATTGACGTTTTTTTGCCAACGTCATTCTTTTTTGCGTCAAGTGAAGTAGGGTCAATACTACCCTCCCCTGTGATGCGAAATGAGCTGACGCTTTTTCAACGGGAGCTGGCAACCCTGCTTGATAGGTTTGGCACCACAGGAGCAGGCTCAGTAATGTTTGGGCAGCCACAGGAGGAGGATTGTCTCTGTGTGTGATGCACCACGAGGGCATGTTTTGACTCAAATAACACAGTTATTTGGTTACCTACCACATTCTCATCATGCCTAAAGTAACCACAAGCAAGGACAAACGTGTGGAAGCGATTACTTTATACAGAGCTGGCCACAAACTCCCATTTATTGCAAATCAGATGGTGTTAGACTGAGGACAGTGCAGAGACTGGTGAAGCGGTTCAAGGACAGTGGGGAGGCCATTCCTCCCACTCCACTTCCCAAGCCTGGGAGACCTCGTAAGACAACCTTCAGGACCCGTCAGCTGATCTCAAGGCAAGTTAGCAAGGATCCAAGGCTAACAGCATGGGATTTAAAAGAAAAGAACCCACAGTTGCTGGCAGATGTGTCTGTCAGAAGTGTGCAGCAACTGTTGCATGACGATCTGGGCTACAGGAGTTTTTGTGCTCGTAAAAAACCACTGCTAACTGCACTTCAGAAGAAAAAGAGAGTAAATTTTTGTAAAAAATATCTTGCCTGGAGTGAGGAGCAATGGAAAACTGTGCTTTGGAGTTATGAGTCAACATTTACTGTCACTGGTACCCCTTCATCACGAGTGTACCGCAAACCAGGCAGTGACCCCCTGGATCCTAAGTACACTTCCAAGTTTGTTAAATACCCAGCCTCACTCATGGCTTGGGGCTGCTTTACATATTATGGTGTTGGTAGGTTGGTAATTCTACCTGCAAATGAAAAAGTGAACCAGAACAATTATTTGGAGCTCTTATGTGATGTTTTAAGTGACTCTTTTGATAAAACCAAGGCAAGAGTATTTATGCAAGATTCTGCCCTTGCACATGTTGCAAAGTCAGTGAAACAGTGGCTAACAGACTGTGAGGTTCCCTTTATTCGAGATTGGCCCGGAAACAGCCCAGATATCAATCCCATTGAGAATTTATGGGCGCACATGAAGCGGCAGCTGCGTAGTATGGACACATCATCTTTGCCTAAACTTGAGGCTGCAGCTATGGAGCAGTTTTAGTCCGTCTTTTCTGCAAAACTACGCCATCAGTCTCCCCACACGCCTTAAGAAGATAATAAAGGTGAAGGGGAATGCCAGTAAATACTAAATTCAATGGTGAGTGTTAATTTATTTGTTTCTCCTTGCTAACCACAAGAATGTTTTCTTCTTAAGATGGTGTCAACACTTTCCGCGCCTACTGTATCTATGTTCAGTAGACATAATCACTTCACAGTATAGTCAAAAACACTGTACAATCACAATATTTCAATAATGGCTTCAGCCTAGGGTGGCTGGGGGAAAATGGTGGATTTAAAGGGACAACGCAACACAGCACGACCCTGCTGTCTGGCTGCTAGTGGAGCACTGAGATTCTATCACTACGTACAGGCACATATGAGTCATTGCAGTGTTGGCAAGGTCTTACCTCCGGAGAGACATGTGGGCTACAAAATTTGACGCAAATTGACCAAAACTTTTTTTTTTTTTTTTCCCACACGATTTGAGGTCCTGTACTTTGGCACACCACACCACATGAAATGCAAATTGCGGTCCCTTGCATGAAAGGGTTAATTATGTGTCAAATTGAAGTTTATATATGTCATTTGACCAAACCTGGCTAAATCGCGATGTTTTGTCACAGCTACACCCATCGACGTATGGGTACGTCGCACAATTGCAAGGGTCATAATTTGCACAATTTTCAAGTTTCTTGGGTGATTTTTGGTAGGCATATGTGGGAGACCTTCCTCTACCTGCTGTCAAGCGGGGATACTGCCTAGGCCCACCTAACCCCCCCCCTCTCCATCCCCCCCCTCCCCCACACTGGGCAATTCACCTGTTAGCAGTAAGCTGGCCAGTAAAGGTATGTTGCCCAACGGTCTCTCCAATGACGAAATTCACGGTGAAAGTGATTCCTGAGGTGGAGGACAAAGAAATAAAGAAGCTAGAGCAAGAAACAAATGGAAGTGATGAGGTGGTAATGTCATAAAGGAAGGTGCCATATGTGGATGTGTTTGATGACTGAACAATGCTTCTATTGCCTATATAAATGTGTGAAAACCAATATAGTCTGTCACTACACACAAATTTGCACCAAATACATAAATAAATACGTAGTTGAAAGTGGCTTGAATTAGTTAACCCTTCCATAGTTCGTTTTCTTTAGCCAGGTACACTGAAAAAGAAGGAAAACGTAAGGTTTCATGACACCTGTATCATCAGTTTTAAGCACAGGATCACGATTTCTCTATGAATTTTCGATGTTTCTCACCAAAAGTGAATGTTTCGAGCCAATAAAATTTTATTCCAAAAATGCTCGGGATTTTGTGGTATCGTAGGTTGGAAATCGGTCGGGAAGTGACGGATTAAGATAAATGTATATCAGTGTAAGTGTTTCAGCATTTATTGTAATGTAATAACGTTTGTCATGACTGCCATGATTGACATTGCTACTCCTCACTCTGCCCTGGGGTGGGAAAGGAGGTCCGGATGATGATGATGAATAAAGTTTGTGGATCAGCAGCTAATATCAGCTAGTAAAACCTATAACAGCATTGTAGTTTTAACCCATAAACCACAAACTAACCCTAAGACAGCCATCTGTATTACCAGATGCCTCAGTCCCATAAGGGGTGATGACAAACAAATCGCCATTTCACTGCCCTCTCCCCCGTCATGTCACCACCCTGTCCTCAGCTAACACACCCCTTCCATATCTCGCCACTCCTTCCCATCGTTTCGTTTCGTTTAATTTTTTAAGGCTCCAACATGCTTGCATGCGTCGGCCTTGGTCACCTAATGGCGGCTCTCCATGCTGCTCGATCTTTGACAGGCTCCCTGTTCAATCCCTTAACCATGAGGTCACACTTAATGACCTCATCCCATGTCTTTCTCGGTCTACCCCTCCCAGCCCCTGCCCCAATACTGTATTAACACTTCTCACCTTCTACACCCAATTATCATCCCCCATCCTCTCCACATGTCCAAACCACCTCAGCCTACCTCTCCTCATTACAACATCAATACACTCCAGTCCCATCCTACCTCTCAACTCTTCCATCGTAAACCCAGCCCCCCCAGGCCTTATACGCAAGGACGCACTGCACATCCACCTAATCATTGTCATTTCTCTATGTTTAAGCCTGCGAATATCCTCTTCCTTTACTGCCCAGGTCTCACTACCATATAGCATCACACTCCTAACACATGCTGCATACAAAGATCCCTTAGCATGTAAGGGGAGTCCTCCCAATGTCAGGAGAGGCAACAGCTCCCTGAACTTCTTCCAACCACTTCTCACCCTAGCAACCGAGCTAGCTCCACCCCCACCTCCGGCACATAACATGTCTCCCAAATAACAAAACTCTTCCACACACTCAAGAGACTCGCCAGCAAGTTCAGTCTTTTCACGCCTAACAATCTCCACCTGCTCTCCCCGACACGCCACACACATAAAATCAGCATTATCTCGCAGTCTACCTCTAATACCACTACATCTCTTGTGCACCCATTTATCACAAACACTACACAAGATGGAATTACTTCCCACACCTTTGCGGCAAACTGCACATGGCCTTTTTCCCTCTCCTCTGATTGTACCGCCACCAACCCTAGATATCATCACTTTTGTTTCATCTGCATTTACCCTTAAGTCCTTGTGCCCTATACTGTCTCTCCATTTCTTAAATCTTTCCTCCACCTCCTTTTTATTCTCTGCAATCAACGCCAAATCATCAGCATACAACATCTCCCACGTGGGTTCATCTCTGAAGTCACGTGAGAGGACTTCAAGTACCATGATAAACAACAAGGGACCCAAAACTGACCCCTGATGCACACCAACATTCACAGAAAACTCATCACTCAAAACTCCATTAACTCTTACCTGGGTGCAAGCACCCATGTACATGGCCATAACTACCCTAACCAGCCACTCTTCCAACCCTAGCTTTCTTATTGCTCACTTCGCCACTTCTCTAGGGACTCTGTCGAAGGCCTTTTCCAGATCAACAAAAACAAAATACAATTCCCTTTTCTTTCCAATATATTTTTCCTGAAGCTGTCAGACAGCGAATATGGCATCAGTGGTCCCCCCCTGCCTGGCATAAACCCAAACTGCATCTCATCAATATTCACTCTTTCTCTAATCATACCTTCTAGAACTCTCTCCATTACTTTCATTATCTGACTTAAGAGCTTTATACCTCTGTAATTTCCCCTTTCCATGGCATCACCCTTCCCTTTGTACACATTTACAGTTACACTCTTCAGCCAGTCATCTGGGACAACACACTCATATATAATCATATTTATCAGGTCAGTGACTAACCTCACCCCAGTATCTCCTGAGGCCTTCAACATTTCAGCAGTCAACCCAGACACACCTGCCGCTTTCCCAACCTGCATCCTGCCTATTGCTTCACTCACAGTAGCAGCACCAATCAAAGGCCAAGGGCCAAACACTTGATGTGCTGGCTTCTAACCTTCCCTATCCCAATCAAACTCTTCATTCAACAACTGGCTATAATGCTCTCTCCATGCATCTTTAATATCCCCACTGTTCACCACTACCCTTCCTTCTTCATTCTTCACACACTGCTCACCTACAATGTCCCGATTATCCCTCTTCACTTGATTTGCCACCCTAAAAATCGTATTTTTCCCATCCCCATGATTTAGATTATCAAGTTAAAGTCTCTGTGACTCAGACTTCGCCCTGTATACCTCTCTTCTAGCCCTATGCTTGGCAGCCAAATACTCCTCCTTGTTACCACTCTTCTTCCATTCCCGGAAAAGCCTTCTTTTCTCCTTAACTGCGGCTTCTACACCCTCATCCCACCACCAAGTTACTTTATGTCTTGGTGGACTTCTTGTCCAACCGCATAGTGCGTCAGTAACTCTCAAGAGGTTGTTCTTAAGGGCTCTATACTGTTCATTAACGCCTCTATCTATGGCTCCCTGTTCAGCTACAACTCTCCCCATCTCACTATAAAAGGCATCCCTTACTGATTTGTTTCCCAGCTTCCATATTTTCGTCCTAGGTACATATGTCCTCCTCCTTATCACTTGTTCTTTATGCACCATGTCACAATTCAATAGTTTGTCCTGCTGCACACACTCCTCACTTCCTATAACTTTAACATCCCTCAGTAACCTCCTGTCAACCCTCCTGACCAGTAAATAATCTATCTGACTGCTATTTCCCCCGGACTCGTACATAATCAAACAACTCATTCTTTTTCTAAAATGTGTGTTGCACACAATCATGTCCATAGCCTCCCCATACTCAAGTATTCTTTCCCCTTCCGCATTCCTCACACCATATGCACATTCCCCATGGACTCCTTCATAACCTTGAGCTGCTTCACCCACATGACCATTTAAATCCCCCCCCCCAGAACCACTACCTCATCATCGCCCATACCACTTACTACACAGATTAAATCATCCCAAAATCTATCCTTCTCTGCATCATCCAATCCTGCCTGTGGAGCATATGCTGATATAATTACAATCATTTTCCTACTGATCAAAATTTTCACTACTAATATCCTATCACTTACTCTCATAACATTCATAACATATTCTGCCCATTTCTCCACAACCAGCACACCCACACCCCCCACATCCATCAGTTCCCCCCTGCCAGAACACTTATAGTTGCAATCCTTCCCAACAATCTTTCTGGCTGATCCACCTCTGTACCGGACTTTGTGCAAATATGCCACATCCACTCACCTCCTACTGAATGCCTCAACGACTTCCCCCGCTCTTCCCCTCAAACTTCCCTCATTCCACGAGTCCATTCTAAACCCCCTGGGTGATTTACTGTCCTCAGGCTTGCCTTGATTCTTATATTTGTAAGTCATAGTTGGCAAGATAAAAGGGGGGGTAAACATTCCATAGTCCCCTTCCATTGCACAGTCCTAGGTCCAGGCAATGGATCTGGGACCCCTAGCCCACCAACTTACCAGTGGCTGTGGTAGTGGCCTTGGGGCACCCTCCAAGCGCGCCTTGGCACTGCAACTGCCCCGCCATTATACACCCACTGATAGGGCAGCCTCCTGGGGCACTACTCCTAGGTTCGGGCCCCTCTCTATTGAGCGGAAGCTGCAGCCTGGGAACCGCAGTGCCCTGTACCCTCTAGCACAGGTTCAAGCCCCATCTCACCCTGGACCCATGATCTATGCTGGCGGAACCCTTGTCACGCCTGCCCCCAGAAGTCCGCCACTAGGTAGCGGGGGCAAAGTTTTCTGGCCGCATGCCCTTGCTGGCGTCAACCCCTGTAACTTAGTGGGATACGTTGTGTGATATGAAAAGCACATGTGGTGTAGTGCATAAGATAGTTAGAGGAAATGTTTGGGAGAGTATGCTGGTCTACTCTCCATGTTACTGTCACACTGAAAAGGTCAGCAAAGGGGGATGGTTAGGTAGCTAGTGAAACAGGAGCTCCAGCTCTCCCCATCACCAGCTTTTTCATTCTCCTTGAGAGTACCACCCTGTTCGGCCCGCGCTACAGCCTCCTCCCACCATCCTTGGCCAATTAAAATATAAAGTATAGAAGTTATTGATAAAAAAAAGAATAATAAAACAAAATATGCTGACACCCCACTCTAACTTAAATTAGGAAGTTAAGGTTAGTAAGGTAAATACTGTAGGTCTTACCTTCCAGTAACGTCTTAGTTAAGTTGCAGGGTTCTCTCTGACCTCCAACCAAACCTGCCGTCAGTCATCACCTCATTGGCGAGAAAATTTTAATCATAATGGCTCGTTTCGTTGCTTCAAGTGTTTTGGCGAGAAAATTCGAAACAGGTCATTTGGGGGAAAGTGGAATTTTTTTGGGGATCGTTTTGATGGTTTTGGGGTTTTGACAGGAAAATTAAAAGCTTATTAGATTTTCTCAAAATATTTTTGGGTACGTTCATTGGTTTAGGGATTTTTGCTCCCTAACACATCGTCCTAAGCGATTTATTTTGCTAATTACACCATGCTTTCCTTGTCTGTGCCACTAAAATCATTTTGATATCACCATACTCTGCACAAATAACATGCAAAAGTATATTAGCCAGCCCTATACAAAAATAAATAGCTTAAGGAAAGGCGTTTGGAAGAATGAGCCACGGATTGCTTGAAATTTGAATGTAATTACAGTACAGTATTTTAAATGACAGGATCCCGTACAAATGTTCTCGAGCGATTTAGTTTGAATTTAACACCTTGGCATTCTTGAGTAATTATTATGTAGTTTTAAAGAGGGGGGAGCAATTTAAAATAATGAGAGAGAATAATGAGGTGTAATATGCAGAATGAATGAGAGAGAGAATAAATCGCTACAGAACAGTTACAAAGCCTCATATACCACCCAAGTAACCAGCATCAGTTTTGAGATAGGATTGAATCTCCTTGGTTTCTAGTAGATTTTCACTTTAATATACAGCATAATTCGCTATAGAACAGATGTGTCTCCTTGGTTTTTAGTGGATTTTCACTTTAATATACAGAGTAATTCCTTATAGAACAGGTGAATTGGTTTCTGTTGCATACCAGCATCATTTTTGAGATAGGAATGAATCTCCTTGGTTTCTGTTGCATACCAGCATCAGTTTTGAGGTAGGAATGAATCTCCTTGGTTTCTGTTGGATACCAGCATCAGTTTTGAGATAGGAATGAATCTTCTGGTTTCTAGTCAGTTTTTATTTTAATTAGGCCTATAGATTAATACCAGAATATGGTAACATGAAATTTAATAATTGTGAGGAATGAGTCTCATTGGTTACTAGTCAAATCAGCCATCCAGTCTGACAACACGGCCATGAGTTTCCATGGTTACTAGTCAGATCAACCCTCCAGTCTAACACTTGGCCATGAGTCTCCTTGGTTACTAGTCAAAGCAACCCTCTATTCTAACCACTTTGCCTGAGTCTCCTTGGTTACTAGTCAAATCAACCCTCCAATGTAGCTAAAAAGAGAGTATGGATTTTTTTGGTAGATAAATAGGTAGTAAGTAGGTGAGTAGATAAACTGATAGAAAAGTAGGTATGTACTCAGGTAGGTAGATATATAGGTGAAGGTAGAGAGGCAGGTTGGTCGTAGGTAGGTAGATGAATATATATACAGATAGGTAGATAGATTAATTGAGATAGGTAAGTAGTTAGATTGATAGGTAGGTTGGTAAGTAGGTAGATAAGTAGATATTAATAGGTTTATAGTAGGTAGGTAGATAGACATTAACGTTGGTTAATATTAAAAAGTAACCTCAGTTTTATCCGATATTTTTGTCATCCTGGTGTAAATAAATAATCACTAAATTATTTATCTTTTAAATAAATGGCAGGATAATTAGCCTAAGATAGAAATAAAATATTTTTCAAGCAGTTACTGAATATACATACAGTTGCTTGAAAATGCAGAGAAGAATTTCGTTTGTCGTTTTTCGTCGTTATTCTTAGTTATGGCTTGGTGTGGTGCTAGTAAATGAATTATAATAATTCATCCTATAATCAGAAGGCAGAAAAAAGTAGTATGGAATAAAAGTAAGTGTTGTTATATCAAATATTGATCAGTGGTGTGGATGTTCGATGATTCAGGAATAACTCGTTTATCATCGTTATCCTCATTTATACGTCATGTCGGTGCTCTTTAATGACAGTAATTATTTAACTAATAATAAGAGCAGGAAAGGTAGCATAAAAGAATATAGCTGGGGTTGCAAATTTGAATCATACGTCTGGCAATTATAGTGAGAAAAATTCATAATTATCCTTGTTATACCAATCTGTGTCAACCTGGTGCTGTTAAATTACAGATAATCATTTAGTTGATTAGCAGAAAAGTGCAAGAAACCAAGAATAGGGCGGGGGTTTCTACATTTTAATCGTATGTCTGTCAGTTTCAGAAACTCATACAGTATATCGTTATTTTTATCTGTATTTCTTGTTGGTGCTAGTAATGACCAATAATTATTTAATTGATAATTAGGAAGCAGGAAAAAGTAGCTAAAGGAAGCATAATTGTTTTCTTCACATTTTAATCATAAGTCTGGCAGGTTGATGGTGCTGGGAGTCTGTAAACTTGAGCTGCTGGCAAAAGCGATTCGCTTCTATATAGGAGGGAGAGGCCGATGAGTGGTAGGTTGTGTTTTAAGGTTAGTTTTTCTAATTTTTCTTTAGATTTATTATATTCTCAGGTGAAATACTAGTTCATATATAATTTTCTAATGATATCGGGGCTAGAACTAAATAGATAGAGGATCATTTTAAGATATTTTTTGCGAATTATGCGTCTTTTGCGTCCTCATTCTAATATGGCGGTTGCTTATCTCTTGAAGTCAAACTTCGATTTTCCTTAATTTTCTTCCCATTAAACAATTTTTTTTTTTAAATTTTGAAGATTATCATGATAGTCTAGAGATTAATTTTAGATATTTTTAACCCCGGTAGTTTGAAAAGGTATCTTCTAAGCTTGAAGAAGCAGCCAAAAGGTAGTGTTGAAATCGACCGGGTTTGCATACGATCCGTAGCATGTAGTGATTTTTGTGTAAAGTATTTATCCTTATTATTCATGTGCTGTTTTGTATCGTTTTAACCAGTAGTTTAATTTTTTTTTTTTTTTTTTTTTGAGGGTGTAGAAGCCGCAGTTAAGGAGAAGAGAAGGCTTTTCCGGGAATGGAAGAAGGGTGGTAACAGGGAGGAGTACTTGGCTGCCAAGCGCAGGGCTAGAAGAGAGGTATACAGGGCGAAGTCTGAGTCACAGAGACTTTTACTTGATAATCTAAATCATGAAGGAAGGAAAAATATGGTTTTTAGGGTGGCAAATCAGATGAAGAGAGATAATCGGGACATTGTAGGCGAGCAGTGTGTGAAGAATGATGAAGGAAGGGTAGTGGTTAACAGTGAGGATATTAAAGATGCATGGAGAGAGCATTATAGCCGGTTGTTGAATGAGGAGTTTGATTGGGATAGGGAAGGTTTGGAGCCAGCTGATCCAGTGTTTGGGCCTTGGCCTTTGATTGACGCTGCTACTGTGAGTGAGGCAATAGGCAGGATGCGGGTGGGGAAGGCGGCAGGTGTGTCTGGGTTGACTGCCGAAATGTTGAAGGCCTCAGGAGATATTGGGGTGAGGTTAGTCACTGACCTGATAAATATGATTATATATGAGTGTGTTGTCCCAGATGATTGGCTGAAGAGTGTAATTGTAAATGTGTACAAAGGGAAGGGTGATGCCCTGGAAAGGGGAAATTACAGAGGTATAAAGCTCTTAGATCAGATAATGAAAGTAATGGAGAGAGTTCTAGAAGGTATGATTAGAGAAAGAGTGAATATCAATGAGATGCAGTTTGGGTTTATGCCAGGCAGGGGGACCACTGATGCCATATTCATTGTTCGACAGCTTCAGGAAAAATATATTGGCAAGAAAAGGGAATTGTATTTTGTTTTTGTTGATTTGGAAAAGGCCTTTGACAGAGTCCCTAGAGAGGTGGTGAAGTGGGCAATGAGAAAGCTAGGGTTGGAAGAGTGGCTGGTTAGGGTGGTTATGGCCATGTACGTGGGTGCTCACACTCAGGTAAGGGTGAATGGAGCTTTGAGTGATGAGTTTCCCGTGAATGTTGGTGTGCATCAGGGGTCAGTTTTGAGTCCCTTGTTGTTTATCATGGTGCTTGAAGCCCTCTCACGTGACTTCAGAGA
>JAGKTI010007363.1:23648-37180 GCA_018397915.1 Birgus latro
TTTCAAGCCCGCCAAACTTTAGCAGAATTTTTGAATTTACTCACCAAAAGTGGAGGTTTGAGCAAAAAAAAAAAAAAAAAAATCTGAAATTGGTCGGGATTGGGGGTAGTCAGAAGTGGAAAATCTGTCGGGACGTGACAGGTTATGGGTCTATCTATCTATTGCCAGGTGCCTCAATCCTGCATGAGGTGGCCCCAAACAAACCGCCTCCATGTCGCTCTGTCCCCCGCCATTTCACTACCCTGCTCCCAACTCACTCCCCCCTCTCTCATGTACCTCTCCACTCCATCCCTTCATCTCATCCTCGGCCTCCCCCTCCCTCTCGCCCCCTCCACCTCACTCACATACACTCTCCTCATTAGTCTTTCACTCTCCATCCTCTCCACATGCCCAAACCACCTTAACGAGTTTCTCCTAACACTTCCTATCACGTCCACAGCCACACCACAATGCTCCTTCACTTTCTCATTTGTTAGTCTGTCTCTCAACGTGCTCCTCTCAAATAACTCATTTCCACTGCTCTCACTCTTGACTTCTGTCCTTCCAACAGGGTCCGAGCTTCACTTCCATATGTCAGAGTTGGTATCACAATACTGTCATGTAACAACTTTTTCACTTCCATGCTCACCTCCCTGTTTCTTATCACTGCTTTCAACGAACCAGCAACCTTCCTTCCCTGCTGCACCCTTTCGAGCACTTCACCCTCCAGACTTCCATCCTTACCGATCACACTACCCAGGTACTTAAATGCAGTCACATTCTCCATATCCTCCCCATCCAATCTCACTGTACATTCACTGGTTTCACTTCTCTCGAAGACCATCACTTTACTCTTCCCTGCATTCACCTTTAGATTCCGTTTCTTACACACACTCCCAAACTCATCTACCAAGCCTTGCAGCTCCCCTTCGTCTTCACTCAACAACATCATATCATCTGCAAACAACAGTACAGGGAGTTTCCAAACACTGCCCTCTCTTACTAGGGCCACTCCAACATCCACTGCCCGACCTTGTATCTCTTTTATAACCCCATCAATGTACAGATTGAACAACCATGGAGACATGACACATCCTTGTTTCAATCCAACTTTCAAATGGAAAGGTTCACTCAGTTTGCCATCCACATGCACTGCAGCCTTAGCACCCTCATACATACTCTTCACTGCCTTCAACAATTTCCCATCCACTCCATATGTTCTTAATACTTTCCACAATCCTTGTCTATCCACCCTGTCATATGCTTTCTCCAGATCCATGAAGGCTGCATACAACTTCTTCCCCTTCTCTAAAGCCTTTTCCACTAAGGATCTAAGAATGAATATCTGGTCTACACAACCTCTTCCCTTCCTAAAACCTCCCTGTTCTTCTCCAACTAATTCCTCTGTTATTTCCCTAACTCTGTTTATAAGCATCCTACCATATACTTTTCCTGTTACACTGAGAAGGCAAATGCCCCTATGATTACCAAACACTGCTTTTTCCCCTTTTCCTTTGTACAGAGGAATAATTATACCTGACTTCCAATCCTCCGGGACTCTACTCTCCTCCCACGCCAATATGCACACCTTCCATATCCATTCTGTTACTGTCACTCCCCCATGCTTCAGCATTTCACCATACACTCCATCAATTCCTGGGGCTTTTCCCATTTTAACTTTCTTCATTGCTTCCACCACTTCCATCCTACTGATTTCTACCTTTCTTCTCACAACCCTCCTTCTCCCCGCCATTCCCCAGCCACTTATACTTGCATTACTTTCATTCTCTATGTTCAGCAGTTCATTAAAGTGTTCTCTCCATCTGTTTACCTTTTCTCCTTTCTCCAATAGTAATCTATCATTTTTATCTTTCACACCCCCACTGACTTCGTTGGCACCCACGTCTAGCACTCTTTACCTCCTTCCAGAACATTTTCTTACATTCCCTCCACTTTGCACTCAAATTCCTTCAAAATTCCTCATCCAGTCTCTTCTTACTCTCTCTTTCTAATCTTTTCACCTCTCTCCTCCTCTCTACATATAACTCTCTCGTCTGTCTCTCAGCTTCTTCGACGCCCCTGTTCGTCATCCACTCATTACGTGCTTTCTTCTTGTGTGCCACAGCCTCTCTCACCTCTTCAGTCCACCTTGCTGTTCCCTGAACCCCCTTGTGTCTTCTCTGCACCTCACACACCACCTCACATGCGAACAGATTTCTTCTGTGAATATCTTGCACACACCTTCCACGTCCCCCATCTGCTCCAGTCTGTATTTACCCAATCACTCCTCCACTTCCCTCTTATATTCAGCCTTTATTCCATCCTCTTGTAACTTTTCTACCCTCCTTGTAACAAATACTTCCTCCTGTCCTTCCCTTCTTCTCTTCCTCCATCTTGTTTGGATTCTGATTCCGGCCACCACCAAGTGGTGGTCAGAAAGTCCACTCCCCCAACCTCTATATACTCTTGCATCCATTACACATCTTGTCATCCTTTCATCCACACACACATTCAATCATTGCCTTCTGTTCATTCAGTTGACCATCCACCCTTCTCACCACTCACCATGTATACCTATGGATCATTTTGTGCCTGAACTTCAGGGTATTAGATAACACCAACCCCCTCCCAGCACACATGTCCACTAAAGCACTGCCATTCTCATCCATCTCTGCAGGCACACTCCACTCACCAACCACTCCATCCACCTTCTCATTCCATACTTTTCCATTCATATCTCCAGTCAGAAACACTCTCTCATTCCTTTCAAACTTTTCCAAGCAGGCTTCCACATTTGTCCAGAACTCTTCTCTCACTCTACTTACATGATCTTGCGTTGGCGCATGCACGCACACAGTTGCCCACATTTGTAGTCCAACTTTCACTCTTACCCACACAATCCTTGACCCAACTGATCCATACACTCTTACATATGGGTCGTGTTGTGTATATTTGTGTCATGTACATTTTACTGAAGAATAACAGAAAAAATGAAAAACTGAATTTCTGCTCCTAGCTTTTCTTTCATCAAAATTAAACATTAAGCCTAATTCATACCATTGATGGAACACGCCAGTTTATGTATGTATGTGTACCCCCTGACTCGCAAGTTCTACGAGACAGAAGACTGTTTTCTGGCTTTTGTGTGTCGAGCTTCATTCTAACCAGTGATATATTATGGTCTAAATATTTTGTACGTTTCCGTTAAAACATCTTGACATTTAAGACAGTCAGCAGAATGTGGGATATGACCATATCTTTTAAAAATAATTACAGCCTTAGTTCACACTTTGAGTGGAGAAATGAGTGCTGGAGTCTTGGGTCATTGTTTCATTGTGACTCGGCTGATTCTGATACGATCCTGATCATCCGATAATTTTCCCTTCTGATACTGATATTACAGTAATTGGGTTTTGCTTACCGATTTACAGCACTAGCAGGGGCATGGAGGAAATTGACCTGGGAGAGAGATATATGTAGAGAGGAAGAGTGAAAAGAGTAAAGAAGAGTGGCAGTAATTTTAAAGGAATATGAGTGTAAAGTGGAGGGAATGTAAGAAAATGTTCTGGAAAGAGGTAGAGACAAGGTGATAAGGAAGTTAATCAAGGAGTAAGATAAAAATGGTAGATTGCTAGTGGAGAAGGGAGAAAGTGAGCAGATGGAGAGAACACTTTAAGGAACTGTTGAACACAGAATGAGTCATGTGAGTATAAGTGGATGGGGAATGACTGGGAGGAGGAGGGAGGTGAGGAGAGGAAGAAATCAGTAGGATGGAAGTAATGGAAGCAATGAAGGTCAAAATGGGAAATTGGAGTGTGGTGAAATGCTGAAGAAAGGGGGAGAGATAGGTCAGGTAGTAAAATGGATATGGAAGATGTGCAGATTGGCCTGGGAGGAAGGTAGTTTGAGGATTAAAATTCAGGAATAATTATTCTCCTGTTCAAAGGAGAAGGGAAATTACTCGGTAATCATAGGGGCATGGGTCTTCTTAGTTTAATAGGAAAAGTGTATGGTAGGATAGTTATTGACAGAATTAGGGAAATAACTGGAATTAGTTGAACAGGGAGGTTTTAGGAAGGGAAGAGGTTGTGTAGATCAGATATTCTTAGATCTTAAGTGAAAAGTTACCGGAAAAGGGAAAGAAGTTGTATGCGGCCTTCATGGATTTGGAGAAAGCATATCACTCGGGTGTCTTCCATTTCCTCTCCTCCATCCTTCTTTCCTTCCATTGTCTTCTGTCTTTCTTTCCTTCATTCTTTCCTCTTCCTTCTGCCTGTGGGTGACTCTACACTGAGTGACAAGTCAAATGGTTTCCTGTACACCAGGGAACCTATTACTACACTGGGTGATAACCATATAACCAAATTTTGGCGCCTGGTGGTCTAGTGAGTAATTTCGGAGCTCCAGTTGGATTGAGCTGGTGAAGGTTTATATCCAAGGGGTGGTTGGGGTTTATTGCTCACGTAATGCCATTCAGGGATGAGTGAGGCTGGTCACTCGTCTTAAATGTCAGGACCAACTTGCCTGGCCCTGGGCTTCTATACTCCTCATGGGGCAATGTGAGTTTGGGTGATTAAAAAAAAAAAAAAGGTTGTGTAGATCAGATCTTAGGTTTTTCAGTGGGAAAATTTCTAGAACAGGGATACTCATTTATGATGTGTGAAGGTCCAGACACACAGTTTCCTACGTGGCAAGGGTCCAGTTGAAAGTCTTTATTCAAAATGTGGTAATAAGAAACACATAAGAGCACATATTTCAACGTATTTAAGCTACATATATTAGTTTGCCTCTAAATGTTGATGAAAATAAACTACAAAAATCAATTAAAAAAAAAAACCTGAATGTACATTTATGCTAGTAACCATCCATTCTACCAGCTGAATAGGGCTCCTGGGAGGAAACAAAATGGGGGGAAAAAAAATCTAATAGTAAAACACTGCAAGTCTTGGTAAGCATATTTGGGGGGTCAGAATTCAACAGATCTTCTGGAAGGATTGAGGGTGACTGAAATAGAAATTCCATATTGTTATGTAATAGATTAGTATTTAAGTTTATATAGTGATTTTCTTTCTTGGAAAAATTTATACTCATTATTTTTTGCTCGAAGGAATTTATGTACTCATGGAAGTGAAAAAGTTGTTACATGACAGTATTGTGATACCAACTCTGACATATGGAAGTGAAGCTTGGACCCTGTTGGAAGGACAGAAGTCAAGAGTGAGAGCAGTGGAAATAAGTTATTTGAGAGGAGCTTGTGGAGTCACATGGAGAGACAGACTAACAAATGAGGAAGTGAAGGAGCGTTGTGGTGTGGTTGAGGACGTGATGGGAAGCGTTAGGAGAAACACGTTAAGGTGGTTTGGGCATGTGGAGAGGATGGAGAGTGAAAGACTGACGAGGAGAGTGTACGTGAGTGAGGTGGAGGGGGCGAGAGGGAGGGGGAGGCCGAGGATGAGATGGAGGGATGGAGTGGAGAGGTATATGAGAGAGGGGGGGTGTGAGTTGGGAGCGTGGTAGTGAAATGGCAGGGGACAGTGACATGGAGGCGATTTGTTTGTGGCCACCCCGTTCGGGATTGAGGCGTCTGGCAATAGATAGATAGACAGATAGATTTTTAGAAGAATGTGCTGGTATACTGGGTAATTGATCACAGAACTATGCTCTTTTCACTGTAACTTGACCTAAAATTGTTACCCATATTTTTCCTATAATAGTCGCGGCACACGACTCTTGAGGTTGTCATTATTGTACCCTGGCAATCTAACATTCAAGTGTGTCTGATTTCGCATGATATTATACACGAATCATATTGTTACGCACGAATATATTACACATGAATATTATTATACAGGAACATATTATACACGAATCACATGTGTCTCATATTATACACGAAATAGACTCAGTTTTGAATGCTAGGTTGCCAGGGCACGATAATAACCTCAGAGTCACGCGCCGTGACAATACCTTCCTCAGCAAGTGGGTTGGTGGAGGGCTAGTGCGTAAAACAAATAACTTGTCAAATAGCCACCCTTTACAGGATTATGGCATCTGGCAATAGATAGATAGCTTGCTCAAGAGAGAAAAGCTTCTGTAACTTTGCCTAAAGTTATATTTACTATTGTTAACTTGCTTAAAGAATTGCTGTACTTTTCTTCACCCACTTGGTCAAAATTTACAATGTTTTACACGTAGGCTTCCAAAAATATTTGTAGTTTTCATTTTGACTTTGCCTAAAATAACCATGTTATATTATCACTTAAATTTTTAGTTCTAATTATACTATATTAACTTTTAAATTGTCATCTGCTGCACGTTCTAAATTGTCCTAAATTTGTAACCCCATGTGCAGGTGGGAAAGAGGCATGATGATGATGATTATGGTGGTGGTGGCAGTTTGTAATGCAATTTATTGTTGGTGATTTGTATGATTATGATTGTGGTGGTGGTGGTGATTTGTAATGCAGTTTATTGCTGGTGATTTTTATGATTATGATTGTGGTGGTGATGTTTACTGTAGTGTTATTTATTTCTGTCTTTTCAGTGTGGCCACATTGCGGGGTGGCCCACCCCTTGCGTGGTCCGAGGGTGTGGGGTTGGACACCCTTCCCCCATTTCGACCCCATAGCTGGCTAGCTGATGGCTGCATGACCTGGGACTAACGGGTGGAGAAGGAGGGTGGTGGTATGTGCGGTTAGCCATATACAGCAGTGGCCTGATGTAGCGTATTTTGGGTGGTGGGGTTTCGAGGACCAACCTCGTGGGGCCCCTCCAGTAGCCTGGAGGCCCTTCTCTTCGCCAGTTAATGCCGGTCGTTTAGGCGCTGGATGGGCGATAATATGGTGAGTTTAGATTAAATGCAGGATAGTACATACCAAGTTTAAAGTAAAAACTGAATCATTTGTGAGAATTAGGATTTACTTCCTGAAAATGAAAGACTTGTATCAGCTGTCCTCAGTGTATTTTAAGATAAATTTACTTTCACTTTAACAAGGTGGATTCCCCTCCCTTGCACCCCCCCCCCAGCTCAATAGCAGAATACAGTACCATGGCTTTTCACATAAACCATTTATTAGCTAATCTAGTGTTACAATTCATAATTTAAGATGGAGATTTTTGTTTGTTTTGCAGCCTGTTTCCTGTTGATGGATGGCAGAATAATACAGTACTATGGCTATTTTCTCATACTTTTTCAAAGTGTTGGTTGATCTATTGTTACAGCTCAGAATTCAAGATAATTTGTCATTTTGCAGTTTATTTCATGTAGATCAATAGCAGAGATAAAAATAATGAATACATAATACTTTGGCCTTGTATGCTTTAGCTACGTAATTTATTTTTAAACATCATTTTGTAGTGTTAGCTGATCTGCTTAAAAATTAGAAGTCAAGATGGAAATTCTAGCCTTTTTATTTACTGTTACTTTCTGTTTGGTGGTAGCTGGGGACATCCATAGTCCACTGATTCGGTGTACAGCTGCTTTGAGCTGCCCTTTCCCCTCTTCATTCCTCTTTTAGCTTATTTCCATGGCACTTCTGTGTCGGTTATATTTTAGCTTGTTTCCGTGGCAATTCTTTGTGACTAACATTATCTATTATTAATCTTTTACATCTGTGGTAGATGGGGGCACTCACCATCCACTCACTCGATGTAGCAGGGCTCTTGTTTGGCGAGCCACAGCTCGCAAATGTGAGCATTTTTATTTCACTTCGGCAAACAGATTTTACATGCAAGTCGCCTTTTGGCGAGGAGAAAATACATCCACTTCAAAACTCAGTAAACTACAAAATAAATAAATCTCACTTAAATGAACAAAAAAGCACGTTGTGATTGATTATTAAGTCTTTCCTTGTCGCCATTGTGAATGTTTAAAAGCAGACTAACAGACGATGCTGAGCGTACCTGAACTAAAGCCCAAATGTTCCCGATATGGTTTGTTTGCAAACAGAAGCATGTGCTCGCTCGAAAAAGAAAGTTTGCGTAAGTTTTTTAAAAAAATTTTCTTTGTGAATTTTCCAATTGATATGATATGTCACAATCATGCAGTTTCATGCCACAAAGTGGTAATACAATTATATTTGAATGCGTAACGTTGATCATTTCTGATTATGTAAATAATGTAAATGGTGTCGGTTGTGGCAGTGGTCAGAGTTTACATAATTTGTGAACAAATTAATTCCAGGCTTCTGTTGGTGTCGTGATGTTCCAGAAGACATCTTCTCGAATTCCTTATTTTCGCCTGACTGGAGAAGGAATTGATACTCTGCATAACACTTCAGAGCTGATGGGGACTGCCTAATGAATTCCATCTCGATGTTCTTATGTGGAAATGAATCATTAGCGGATACACTCTGTCCTAATCATCGCAATGTGTAAGTAAATATATTTATTGCTCGTAAAATAGTTTGGCTTAGTCAGTATGGCTACTAAAAATTTATTTGGCTCGTGAATCTCAAACCTTAGGAGCCAAATGGCTCGCAACCATCGGCAGTTAGCAAGAGCCCTATGTAGTGCTGCTTTCGGTGTCTACCCTTTCCTCTCTTCCTTCCTTCCTCTTCTGTATTTCTTTCATAATACTGTAATTCCTTCTGCCTACGGGTGACTTCACACTCCCTCTTCTGTCCTTCTTTCCTTCATTCTTTCCTCTTCCTCCAGCCTATGGGTGACTACACTGAGTGACAAGCCAAATGATTTCCTGTACACCAGGAAACCATTTACTATTCTGGGTGGTAACCATAAAATCAAATTATGGCACGTGGTGGTTTAGTGGGTACAGTAATTAAGATGCTCCAGTCAGATTGAGCTGGTGCAGGTTTATATCCAAGGGGTGGTTGGGATTTATTGCTCATGTAATGCCACACAGGGATGAGTGAGGCTGGTCACTGTCTTACATGTCAGGACCAACTTGCCTAGCCCTGGGCTACTATGCTTCTCATGGGGCGACAGGATTGGATGTTGGATGGAATAACAGTACATGAGATGTTGGACTGACTAGGAGTGTTTAAAATGATGCAAGAGACTGACTAGGAGTGTTTAAAATGATGCAAGAGACTGACTAGGAGTGTTTAAAATGGTGTAAGAGACTGACTAGGAGTGTTCAAAATAATGCAAGAGACTGACTAGGAGTGTTTAAAATGATGCAAGAGGCTGACTAGGAGTGTTTAAAATGATGCAAGAGACGGTCTAGGAGTGTTTAGATTTATGCAAGACTGGCTAGGAGTGTTTAAATTTATGCAAGGCTGATCAGGAGTATTTGAAGTTATGTAAGACATGACTAGGAATGTCATGCAATGGTGACTAGATGAGTTTAGTCATGCAAGAGACTGACTAGGAGAGTGTTTAAATTTATGCAAGAGACTGACCAGGAGAGTGTTTAAATTTATGCAAGAGTGACTTGGAGAGTGTTTAAATTTATGCAAGAGACTGACTAAGAGAGTGTTGCTTGTTCTTCATGAAATAATTGAAATAGATTCTACTTATAAGTTTGTTTTTTTTTCCCAGAGCCCACAAATAGAAGAATAGAAGAGTACTTCATGGAGAGTGCTCAACTCATCTTGACTCAGTTTTTCTCTCCTTGGATGGGCTCAGCTAAAACTCAGCTCAAGTCCTCTCCTTGCCTGGACTAATCTTCATGGCAGATGAACTAAGTCTTGGCTCGTCTTAGTTCATTCAGTGTCCTTATCTCCTGTGGCATGTAAACAAGTAAGTTTTAATTCTCTCCCTCCCTCCTCCTCCCTTTTTCTTGAACACCAGTCTTATTCTTCTGCTACTCTTATCTTTATTGATGGTTCCAAATCCCTTCGTGGTGTGGGTTTTGCTTTTGTATCCCCTGGGTCATCTTTTTCCAGTTCCCTTTCTTCTGTTGTGGGCGTTATCACAGTGGAACTTTATGTTATTCTTTTCACCCTGAAGTCTGTTTTATTCCTCTCCGTCCTCTTTTATTATCTCCTCTGATTCCCATAGTGCGCTTTCTCCCCGAACTTCTCATCCCCTCGTCACCCAATTTCAAGAGTGGCTCTTCCATTTTTCTGTGTGTAAGAAGTCTATTCAATTTTGCTGGTCGTGATGGAATTGCCGGTAATGAACGTGTACTCACTGGCTCGTTCTGCTGCTGTCTCTTACGTCTTGTGCTTAACCCATTCCTGCTCTTCATTGTTTTCCTGTTCTTACACGCCTCTTTTGAGGCCAATGGCAGACTTACTGGAACTCCCAGGTCACCAAAAAACTTTATCTCGAACCTGTTCTTCCATGTTTTGTTTCCACTCATCTAAGTCATTGATGGGTGGCCACAAACAAATCGCCTCCATGTCACTCTGTCCCCTGCCATTTCACTACCACGCTCCCAACTCACACCCCCCTCTCTCATATACCTCTCCACTCCATCCCTCCATCTCATCCTCGGCCTCCCCCTCCCTCTCACCCCCTCCACCTCACTCACATACACTCTCCTCGTCAATCTTTCACTCTCCATCCTCTCCACATACCCAAACCACCTTAACGTGTTTCTCCTAACGCTTCCCATCACGTCCTCAAGCACACCACAACGCTCCTTCACTTCCTCATTTGTTAGTCTGTCTCTCCATGTGACTCCACATGCTCCTCTCAAATAACTCATTTCCACTGCTCTCACTCTTGACTTCTGTCCTTCCAAAAGGGTCCAAGCTTCACTTCCATATGTCAGAGTTGGTATCACAATACTGTCATGTAACAACTTTTTCACTTCCATGCTCATCTCCCTGTTTCTTATCACTGCTTTCAACGAACCAGCAACCTTCCTTCCCTGCTGTACCCTTTCGAGCACTTCACCCTCCAGACTACCATCCTTACTCATCACACTGCCCAAGTACTTAAATTCACTCACATTCTCTGTACTTAGTGTAAATTTGATACAAACCATTTGGATCACAATAAATAGCTAAGGAAGAGGTGCTAGGGACTGTTTTTGATTGGAGTTGGTCAGAGAAACATACCAAGCCATTCTCAGCTTAGAAATATTAGCCAGCAAAGGGAAGTGAGAAGTGATGAAATAAACTTGTATCTATGGTAAGAGATACATACAAAGCCATTCTTAGCTTAGGAATATTAGTCAGCAAAGGGAAGTATAGATGAAATACTGACATCAGTTCTTATATCTATTTTGTATCATTTCTAAAGGCTCCAACATGCATGTCTGCCTTGGTCACTTAATGGCTCTTTTCTACGCTGCCTGATCTCTTGCAGCCTCCCTATTCAGTGCCTTATCCCAGAGGCTTCAACATGCATGTCTGCCTTGGTCACCTAATGGCTGCTTTCTGTGCTGCCTGATTTCTTGCAGCCTCCCTATTCAGTGCCTTATCCCAGAGGTCACACTATGCTGCTCAGTCTCCAGTTGCTTTCCTGTTTAGTGCCTTATCCTTGAGGTCTTCCTCTCCATGGTGCTCGATCTCTGGCAGCCTCTCTATTCAGTGCCTTATCCCAGAGGTCACACACACTACATTGCTCAATCTCTGGCAGCCTCCCCATTTGATGCATTGTCACTGCAACCCTACCCTTGATGTTCACCTCTCACCTTCCACACCCAGCCTTTCACAAAAATTATTAACCAACTGAGGAAAAGCATAAGTGTTGAAATATTAGGTCGGATTTTCTCCCAGCTGTACTCATTGTAACTAAAAGTGGTAGGATAAGTTGAGGCATGAAGGGGAATGAGTTCATTTATTACTCTCGATAATTGCGGGAATAAAAGGCCATGTGTATACAACTTAATCATTTCGTTTCGTTTTCGTTTCGTTTTTGAAGGCTCCAACATGGTTGCATGCGTCGGCCTTGGTCACCTAATGGCGGCTCTCCACGCTGCTCGATCCCTGGCAGCCTCCCTGTTCAGTCCCTTAACCCTTAAGTCACACTTAATGACCTCGTCCCATGTCTTTCTCTGTCTACCCCTCCCAACCCCTCCCCCAGTATTAACACATCTCACCCTCTGTACCCAATTATCATCCCCCATCCTCTCCACATGTCCAAACCACCTCAGCCTACATCTCCTCATCACAACACCAATACACTCCAGTCCCATCCTACCTCTCAACTCTTCCATCGTAAACCCAGCCCCCCCAGGCCTTGCACGCAGGGACGCACTGCACATCCACCTAATCATTGTCATTTCTGTACGTTTAAACCTTCGAATATCCTCTTCCTTTACTGCCCAGGTCTCACTACCAAACAGCATCACACTCCTAACACATGCTGCATACAAGGACCCCTTAAGACGTAAGGAGAGTCCTCTCAATGTCAGGAGAGGCAACAGCTCCCTGAACTTCTTCCAACCACTTCTCACCCTAGCAACCGAGCTAACTCCAGCCCTACCTCCGGCACATAACATGTCTCCCAAATAACGAAACTCCTCCACACACTCAAGAGACTCACCTGCAAGTTCAACCCTCTCACACCTAACGATCTCCACCTGCTCTCCCCGACACGCCGCACACATGAAATCAGCATCATCTCGCAGTCTACCTCTAATACTACTACATCTCTTGTGCACCCACTTATCACAAACACTACACAAGATGGAATTGCTTCCCACACCCTTGTGGCAAACTGCACATGGCCACTCTCCCTCTTTTCTGATTGTACCGCCACCAACCCTAGATATCATCACTTTTGTTTTATCTGCATTCACCCTCAAGCCCTTGTGCCCCATACCATCTCTCCACTTCTTAAATCTTTCCTCCGCCTCCTTTTCATTCTCCGCAATCAACACCAAATCATCAGCGTACAACATCTCCCATGGGAGTCCATCTCTGAAGTCACGGGAGAGGGCTTCATGCACCATGATAAACAACAAGGGACTCAAAACTGACCCCTGATGCACACCAACATTCACGGAAAACTCATCACTCAAAGCTCCATTCACTCTTACCTGGGTGCGAGCACCCATGTACTACTGGCCACAGAAGTTTCGTTCCTCTCATGGTGGGCGATTTGATGAATGTGGCAACGTGGCATTCTCCCCCTCTACACCCTCTCCCTCCTCCCCCCTCCCCAGATAGCTTCTGAGGTTTATGAAGCGTGTTGTGAAGCATCTGAATGTCTCCATGTTGCTCGAAGTGATGTGCACAATAGATTTTGCATATTGCTAACGAAAGTTTTCCAGTTTAATGATTGCATTCAGTTTTGCATGAGTTATTAGAATTTATAAATGTCATGCTATTATCACCAAGCCAGAGAGAGCTAATTTATATATTCTGGCATCACCCAAATACTAAAACGTTTGGTGTCACTGTTCCGACATTCTTCAATGTTATTAACGGCTAAACTCTTATAATCTGCTTAGCCCGACCAGTGCTATGAAGAAATTTATGAAATGTTCTTTTTTCCCATCCATTCATTCATCTATGCAATCATCTGTGTCGAAAGAGTAAGAGCAAGAGGTTTAAAATAGGAAATACAGAATTCACAAAAGTTTATGAAAGTGATATCCACTATAGGAACAATGACTGGCAGCATCCAAGGGTAAACATACAATACGAAGTAATATTTTAATGACAAGAATATGACAGAACAGTTACAAGATA
>JAGKTI010007364.1:0-12969 GCA_018397915.1 Birgus latro
GAGAAGAATGTCCAGGAATTGAAGAAGGTATGGGTAGTAATTAGGGAGCTGCAGGAGAGGACCTTACAACAGGAGAGAGAGATCAAAGGTTTACAGAACGAGCTGGAAAAAGTTTACACACGCAGTGCAGAACAGGAAAGAGAAGTCACGGAATTAAAAACGAGCAACGAATCTGCCACAAATGAAATAGAACACCTCAAGAGGGAAAACAGGAGGTTGGAAGAAGAAAGAGACAGAATGAAAAGTAAATTAGAGGAGTATGATTCAAAATCAAGGATGCAAGATGAACATATTAAGGAAATCAAGGAGCAACAAAAGGGGTGGAAGAAAATTCAGGAGGAAGGGAATGTAAATTTGAAAGAGATTATTGCACAACAAAGCAAGGAAAAGGTGGAGAAGGAAGTGGTTAGGGTATTGAAAAGTAGAGAAGCTCTAGTCAGGGATGTAGCAGATAAGAAAAAATGTGTAATTATTTTAGGGGTGAAAGAAAAGCGTATCACGATAAGATCTGAAAGAGAAAGAGAAGAATTGAGTAAAGTTAAAGAAATATTATCAGTAGTCATGGAGGGTAACAATGAAGCCCTAGAAGAGATTGAAGAAGTGTTTAGGTTAGGTAAGTATGAGGAAGGAGGGGCAAGGCCATTGAAGGTGAAGTTTAAGTCCCAGGCAATAGTAAATGAAATCATGAATAGGACATGGAAATTAGCAGACAAAGAGGGGTTCGAAAATGTCTGGTTAAGGAGAGATGCAAATGAGGAAGAAAGAGCTAAAATAAAGGAGTTAGTAAAGGAAGCTAAGGCAAAAAATGAACAAAGAACGGAGAAGGAGAAGACAGTGTTTTATTGGAGAGTTATGGACCAGAAATTGAGGAAGTGGTACCGATGGAGAGGAGGAGAAAAGACGGTATAAGTAATAACGAAAAAAGTTTAAAAGTGGCGTACACTAATGTTGATGGATTAATATCGGCAATGTTAGAAATCAACGATTTCTTGAGGGTACAAGAACCTGATGTTATATGCTTTGTAGAGACCAAGTTAAGGGAGAATATTGATATCCATATGGGAAATACAAATTGTGGAGAAGAGACAGAAAAGATAAAATGGGAGGAGGAGTGATGATAGCAGTGAAGAATAACTTAAATATAGATTCTGTGGAAATGGGAGAGGGTAGGGCTGAAGTGATAAACATGAAATTAGAAACTGGAGAGAACTGTAAGAGAGATATAGCAGTAGTATATGTTCCACGTAAGACAAGAGCATGGACTGATGATGAATACCAGGAGATGTTGTCAGACATGGTTAGTTACCTACAGAAAGTGATTGAGAAAAGCAGCAATATAATTCTAATGGGTGATTTTAATTGTAAAGAGGTGAACTGGGAGGAATGGGACTCAGGAGGCGGCGAAGATTCGTGGGGCACTATATTGTTAAACATTGTGATGAATAATGTAATGACGCAGTGGGTCAAAGAAGAGACAAGATTCCGAGGTGATGACACCCCAGCAAGATTAGATTTACTGCTAACCAAAGAACCTGACGTAATTGAATCCTTGAAATATATGTGTCCTATGGGAAAAAGTGATCACGTGGTCATTGAGTTCCAGATGATAATAGGGAACGTGGTGCCAAGAGATGAGCTCCATAGGCAGGGAAGATACAACTTTGGGAAAGCAAACTTTACGGAATTGAGTAAATTTTTTGAAAATGCAGATTGGAGAAAATTCAGAGAAACAAGAGAGATTCAGAGGAAGTGGGATATCTTTCTAGACCTCTATAATTCAGGAGTGGATAAATATGTTCCAAGAGTAAATGGGAAAGAATACAGGAAAAAGGAGTGGTATAATAAAAGGTGTATTATAGCAAAAAAAGAGAGGAACATGGCATGGAACAAATGGAGAAAGAAAGGTAATAACAGAACAAAGGAAGAATATAAAAGAACTAGAAATGAATATACAAGAATTCGTAGAGAGGAAGAAAGGAACTTTGAAAAAGGTATAATCAACAAATGTAAGGATGAACCCAAATTGTTTTATAGATTTGTTAATGGCAAATTGAAGCAAAAGGAAGGAATCACCAAACTGAAAGTAGAAAGAGAGGTCTATAATGATGCGGCAGTGCAAGCTGAAATAATGAACAAACGTTTCCAATCAGTTTTTACTAATGAAGGGGAGTTTGTGGAGGGGGAGGGAGTGACTAGGAGTGTAGTGATAAAAGATATAAAAGTGGAAGTGCAGGAAGTGTACAAATTACTGGAAACTCAAGATGTAAGGAAAGCCCCAGGACCAGATGGAATTTCAAATTGGGTACTGAAGGAATGCAGAGACCAACTGGCAGATAAGATTCACAGTTTAATTGTGTGTTCGCTGGAAGAAGGGAAAGTGCCTCGGGAATGGAAGAGAGCAAATGTGGTACCAATTTATAAGGGAGGAAACAAGGAAGAACCCCTGAACTATAGACCAGTGTCCTTAACCAGCATGGTTGCAAAATTGTGCGAGAAGATTCTGAAAGATAGGTGGATAAAATATCTGGAAGAGATGAATATTTTGACTGAAAGTCAGTTTGGATTTAGAAGTGGAAGGTCATGTGTTTCCAACTTGTTGAGCTTTTACTCAAGAGCGATTGATGTGCTGCAGGAGAGAGACGGTTGGGTGGATTGTGTATATTTAGATTTGGAGAAGGCCTTTGACAAGGTACCCCATAAGAGACTAATGTGGAAACTAGAGCATATAGGAGGACTGAAGGGTAACCTCCTGGAATGGATGAAAGACTTTTTGAGAGACAGACAAATGAGGACAGTAATAAAGGACAGGATGTCTGGATGGAGAGAAGTAACAAGTGGTGTCCCACAGGGCTCGGTGTTGGCACCAGTAATGTTCCTGATTTACATAAATGATATGGTAGATGGAGTAAACAGTTATGCAAGTCTGTTTGCTGATGATGCCAAGATCTTGAGGAAGGTAGAGGTTGAGGAGGACTGTAAAATGCTGCAGGAGGATCTGGATAGGATACATGACTGGAGCCGGATGTGGGAAATGAAATTCAACGCAAAAAAATGTAAAATATTGGAAATGGGTAAAAGCACCAAGAGACCATCACTGAACTATATGATGGGTAATGAACCAATCACAAAAGCGAGAGAAGAGAAAGATTTAGGAGTGCTGTTCCAGGATAGTTTGTCACCTGAAAAACACATCAACAAGATAGAGAGACATATAAACTCTTGACCAACATAAGAGTGGCATTCCATTACATGAATGAAGAGATGATGAAAAAACTGATAGTGGCCATGATCCGCCCCAGGTTAGAATATGCGGCAGTAGTGTGGTCCCCACACAAAAAGAAAGATATAAACAAGATTGAGAGAATACAAAGAACAGCAACCAAGATGGTCCCCAGTTTGGCAGATCTGTCATATAGTGAGAGGCTAGAAAGGCTGGATTTGCCATCCTTAGAGGAAAGGAGAGAGAGGGGTGACATGATTGCAGTGTTCAGGACCATGATGGGAGTAGATAAAATTGATAGAGAAGATCTGTTTTTATGGGATAAGAGAGCATCAAGAGGACATGGACTGAAACTGAAGAAGCCGCGCTGCTTGAAGGACATCAAGAAATATAGTTTTCCGTATAGATGCATAGACCTGTGGAATAGACTGGACAAAGAGATCGTCCAGTCTAAAAACTTAAACGAGTTTAAAGCTAAATTTGACTTATTGAGAAACAGAGACGGGACCCCACGAGCGTTGCTCATTTCCTGTATATCACAATTAGGTAAATACAATTAGGTAAATACACACACACACACACACACAAACACGCCAGTTTCAATTTCCCGTGCGCCCTGACCAGTTCCCTTCCCACTCTACCCCCCTCCTCCCTGTCTCAACTCCCGTGAACAGTGGACGGCTGTCCGATCGTTTGCGGTATCTTTTTGTTCTTGTTTAAATAATCGTAAGTCACAGGGCTAAGGATTAAGTGTAGTTAAACATTGGATTACTGGACATGCTTCAAGAGCAATTATGACCACTGTAAAAACCTTAGAGGTGGGGGTGAACAACATTCATGGACTGTAAGCAAACATTGTCAACTGCTAAATGTTTTCCATAATCACTTCTAAATCCTCATTCTCTGGTTACATTTTATTTACTTCATGCTTTGTGTCCCATATTTGAGTGCACAGGCTGTGAAAGAGGTGATTTCTCAGTGATTACCATGTCTCTTACATACGTTCACTATCTAGTCAACTGGTGAACATTTTTGCCCTACACACCTCTAAATCATAATTTTTCTTGTTACATTTTATTTACTTCATGCTTTGTGTCCCATATTTGAGTGCATAGGCTGTGAAATCATCTCTCTTCCTTATGTTCATTATGTAGTCAGCTGGCAAACACCCCTGCCTTACTCACCTCAATTCGATTAATTCATGCTTTGTGCCAATTATTTATGTGAATGGGGTCTTAATTAAGTGCTATGCATGTCCGGTAGGGAGTTAGGTAGGTGGTTTTCTGATTTTGGTTAGGTTAGGTTAGGGTCAAGAATGACCGGTGCTGTTGGTGAACAGTGAACACCTTTGCCATACCTAACTCTTTTTCTGGTAACAGTTTATTTATTTGATGATTTGTATCCCATATTTTAGTGCATAAAGTGTAAGAAATGATGATTTTCATAGTGATTGCCACGTCCAATACTTACTTACACTAAGCTGCCAACTCGTGAACACCCATGCCTTACTCACCTCAGAGTCCTCATTTTTTTATTAAAATTCGATTAATTCATGCTTTGTGTCAATTATTTATGTGAATGGGGTCTTAAATAAGTCCTATGCATGTCCAGTAGGCAGGTAGGTAGGTGGTTTTCTGATTTAGGTTAGGTTAGGGTCAAGAATGTCTGGTGCATTTGGTGAACAGTGAACACCTTTGCCATACCTAACTCTTTTTCTGGTAACAGTTTATTTATTTGATGCTTTGTATCCCATATTTTAGTGCATGAGATGTGAGAAATTATGATTTTCATAGTGATTGGCACATCCGATACCTACTTACACTAACCTGCCAACTCGTGAACACCCCTGCCTTACTCACCTCAAATTCATCATTTTTGGGTTAAAATTCAATTAATTCATGCTTTGTGCCAATTATTTTTGTGAATGGGGCTTTAAATAAGTGCTGTGCATGTCCGATAGGGAGGTAGGTAGGTGGGGTTACGTTCAAGAATGTCCGGTGCAGTTGGTGAACAGTGAACATTTTTGCCATTCCTAACTCTTTTTCTGGTAACAATTTATTTATTTGATGCTTTGTATCCCATATTTTAGTGCATAAGATGTGAGAAATGATGATTTTCATAGTGATTGCCACATCCGATACTTATTTACACTAAGCTGCCAACTCATGAACATCTATGCCATACTTACCTCAAAATCATCATTTTTGGGTTAAAATTCAATGAATTCATGCTTTGTGTCCATTATTTAATGCATATGGTGTGAGAAAGGGTGATTTTCATAGTGATTTCCATGTCTGATACTTACACTTGCTGGCAAGTTGTGAGCACCTATGCCTTACCTCTAAATCATCATTTTTTGGTTAAAATTCAGTTAATTCATGCTTTGTGTGCATTATTATTTATGTGAAAGGGGACTTAAATAGGTGCTATGCATGTCCGGTAGGGAGTTAGGTAGGTGGTTTTCTGATTTAGGTTAGGTTAGGTTAGGGTCATGAATGACCAGTGCTGGAGCTTCAGGGCCACTATCCGGACAAGACCACTTTCCGGTCATGCCTTTGGCTCTATTACAACGGAGTGTGGAGGGATTACTGTAATTGCTGTGTATGGAGCTGATTCCACTTGTGCTTGGATAATTCTATTATCATTTAATAATTTTTATTCTCTCCTCAGGTTCTATCATTTTAACTCAGAGATTGACTATGGCATCTTTCTTAGTAACGTTACGGTTCATTTAACCATCCTTCCATCCATCATCCAATCGTACGTACCCCCCATGAGGAGCGTCAATCCGGAAATATAAAATATCATCTAAGCAGTCATCAGTGGTTTACGAACATTTCATCATCCCCAAAGACGGAAGTGGTGCCACCAGAGCACACTGTAAATATTGTGAAAAAAATGTTTCAAATACAGGACCACCTACCTCAAACCTACTGCAGCATCTGAAAGTACTTCTGCTCAACTACTGGTGTAACATTTCATAAGCAACGAACTGCTGGTCCTTCAACCGAGGACTTGATTTTTTTTTTTTCCATGTGTGTATGTGATGTGAAGGTTCACTAATATTAAAGTCCTTTTCCAAGAGGCGAAGTTAAAAATATTTCATTTCTTCAACTCAGTGATGTATATAGATGGCTAGAAATTGAAATATTACTAGGTCATTAGTAGAAATAACCTCATTTCCATGTTCACAAAAAAGAAACAAGGAAATTATGTTAAAATTGTAGAGAGAGAGAGAGAGAGAGATTCTGAATTCTAATGCTGAACTGTTGAGTTTCACATGGAATAGCTAATTTATCATTATGGTAAATTTGTTCATCCTCATTAGAAGCCAGTTTCTTTATGTTACCTGCTTTTTGCTGTTTTTTCCTCATGCTACAGTTTATAGTCAAATTCGGTGCAACAGTACATAATATATTTTAGCCTTTGGGTTGTGACATCTGAAAAACACATACTGGAAGTAAACCTGCAGTCAGTGTTATTAGAGCCATTGTGTTCACTCTGTCAACAGTGTAATTTTGTCAGTGCTGCTTCGAAGGTATGATGCTAGTCCTTCTACACGTGTGACTCAATCCACAATACCATCAACCTGGATGGAGACAGAACTCTTCAAACCTTCATACCCATGCCAGAAGCTTATCACTAACAAAACTGTCACCTTCATTACCAGAATCCTGCAACCACTGTCACTTGTGAAAGCTGGGGAATTAAAGGATTTAATAAGTACAGGGAACTTTGATACATTATCCTAAGTAGTAGCCATTCATCAACAACTTAAAAAAAAAAAAAAACTCTAGCTATCTTTATAATGAAACTTATCCCAAACATTAATACAGTATTACTACAGTAGAGCCTCGATTATCCGCGAGCCAGTGAACCAGAATTGGCGCTAAACCGGACAATTTAAAGAAAATTTCCGAAATTGATCAACCGGGGAAAATCCAGGACCTAGGCATTTCAAATTCACCGTGCAACCATCCCGCCCGAATGTTTTCATTCCTTCGTCACTGAGCACATCACCGCAGTCCCCACCATTGTTTTGAGGCTTAACAGTGTAAACACAGCAACACACAGCTGTTTTATCACAATTTTCCGTAATACTTGGTGGAATATCAGCCATGGCTCCTGGCTGTTCATGGAAAGATGCTGATGAATCATTTCAAAAGATCATCAGATTCATGGAGAGAAATCCAGCCTACACAGCTAATGAACTGCTTCATTTTCATAGCTATTAATGATGACTTCCAAAATTGCCGTCGTGTAGCTGTCAAACAGTCAGACATCAGGGACTTTTTCACAAGGGATAAACATGCAAAAACAGCAAAAATTTCTCTTGTATCCTCCTGTTCATTTGTGGGGTTCCCAGATAGTGATGCATCAGTGTCCACGCCAGCAAGTACTCCAGCATAAATGGGTGCTCAGGCCTGTTCGACCCCCAGCCAGACTATCCACTCATGTCGATGAGCCTGCATCACCCACAACTCTGCGGTTCCGAGACAATTTACCATCAAGTCAATTCGCTGTCAGACAATTCCCCGTCAAAACATGAACGATTCCCCATCAGGACAATTCACACCCTGGATGATTCCCTGTCATTCTGTAAATACTTATTATTAATTAATTAATCAATACTTTAATAACTATTTTTCAGGGGGATCCATCAAAGTCTATATTCAATAGCGTAGGCTTTGGATATTATTTTTTAGTTGCACCTTTAGTCAATAATTGTTTCTTCCTCGCTGTAGTCGCCTGTGAATTATATTCTAGCACCACCCATAGCTGTCTTCATTAATGACAGCGAATTGTCTTGTTATTGTTGTGGCAGTGAGTTTGACTTGACGGCAAATGGTCCTGAAACCATCAGTCCTTGCTGAAGACTTCTTTTGTAGCTTTTTTTTCCTTTATTGTTGGTGACTAATGGCTTTCAAAAATAGTTTCACTCTGCATTTTTTATTTTCTTTTTTAATGTGCGCCAAAACTTATTCCTGGCAAAATATGCGTGTTGCTAGATGGCCATCATTCACGTGTTGTTTAGGTCAAAAGATTGATTGGTAATGAGGACCTTCAAGAGGCTTAGTGGCAATCCTTGGCAATTAAAATTTTTATGGAGAGTATTAGGGGGCAAAACTAATCGGTTAGGTTAGGTTAGAATGCAGTATGCAGTGATGTGTCCAGTCGGTGAGATCATATGTAAACAAACGTCTTGAGTATTGTAAGTCATACATTTATAATTATCCTTAACTATATTTTTAATGAAAAATATGAGGCTCCAAGAACCTAACCTCCTATTTTACTTGTAAATATATATCTTTAGCTAATAGTGTAGTAAGGATAATTACAATTTCAGTTAAAATACTGTACACTGAAAGCATTAGGCCTATTTTATGTCCCTGCGACCCATGAAAATTCCCCTAGTTTGATAATCACTGGTGTAAGAGAACATTAAATGGGTGTTAATCGATTTTCCAGAAAAATCGATTTCCTGGCAATTTGAATTCCCTGTGGCTCCCAGATAACTGAGGTTCTACTGTATAGATATATGGAGTAACAGACAGATGCATGGCTCTCTAGGAGTGACTGTCCTCTTCTTAATGACTGGAAGCTACACTCAGTAATGCTATCTTGTCGGAGATGTACAAGTTGTTACACTTGAGAATATCCTTTTTCACCTTGAGGATATAGTTAATTTCTCTAAGATCACCAACAGACTGTCATGCAATCACAGTACATCAAATAAGGCTTTCTCTCAGGCCCCCAAAATAAGAACATATTCTGCTGGTAGATAGATCTGATGACTCAGAATTAGATTGTGAATCTCTAGATGTGCAAAACTCTTCAAATTATGTATTCAGTGTCCTTCCAGAACATGACCCCTATTTTTCACACACCACAGCTTGTTGTAAGTTACAAAATGAGGGAAGCTGGATCACTACATAAGGTTGTATTAGAGGTTTCTGCTGTAGCAGCAAATGTCAGAAAATCTACTCATGCAACAGCTTTGCTAGAGGAGAAGCCAGATTTCAGACAGCAACACCAGCATAATAGAATTCCAAAGTTCATATGATTAAGTTGTTCTTGAAAATTCCCCTGAAGAAAAGTTGGACAAATTAAAAACTGTTTTATATAAGCCTATTTACCATGAATGGTCTGTGCTTGCTGAATTAGTAGCAGTCTTGGCACCCTTTACTGAAGCAACAAATAGGTCAGAACATTATCACATCTAGCTATGTCATACCATGTGTCTCAGGGCTAAAATCTGACTTCAATAACATGCAGTCAAGGTACAACAGTCATCTTGTACTGATGCTTAAACTGTCAGTGCAAACTTGACGACCACCTAATGAACCATATTCTGTCTTCTGTTTAGCTGCTGCCTTAGATCCCAGGTTCAAACTTAATTGGCAAAAAATGTGAACTGTTTAGCTTTATGGCCACACCTAGTCAGCCAGTTCTGCTCACTTGATCACCTGTGGATCTCTGGATCATAGTTTACCAGTGCCTTGCAAGACAACATCTGCTTGGCCTTTCTAAATGCTGTTTCTTGTGGTTTCTGCCACTGCCACTGTATTCCCTTCTTTAGCAACAAATATAGTGGTGCAAGCACTAAGGAAAGATTTCTGGGAAACTTACCATAGAAATTTATACCCCTTAAGAATGACCTCAATGTCTGTACATTTGCTGGCCTGGGTGCATCAACAATTGCTTTTACTTTACTTTCCAGTATGTGAATGTTTCATGCATAAACTTTATGTCCCAAATAAGTAACACTGCTGTGAAAGAACTGGTATTTGTCAGAGTGTAGTTTCAGTCCTTTTTCATTAATTTTTTCTACCACCTTATGTTTCTGTTCAGTGCATCCTGTGACCAGGATGTCATGTAATGTAGGTAAACAGCTGTATGGGCACATCTCATAATAAATTGTACATTTCTTTCTGAAAAATTCCAGGAGCACTTTTGAGTCCATAAGCCAGTTTGTTATACATGAACATTCCCCTATGTGTGTTTATCACACACTGTTTCTGTGACTGTTCATCGAACGGCATCTCTTGATAAGCACAACTAAAGTCACTTACCACTTACCAAACTGGTTAACAAGTCACTTACATACAGGTCTCTTTCTCAGCCATTGGATTTCCAGTCACTTTCAGGTCTCTTCAGATTCTTACATTCAAGAGGGTTTTGGCACAGCTACTATTGGTGCGGCCCACTCTTGCCTTGCCCTAGGTGAGGGTGTTATAACCTATCCAGTTCAGTGTATGTGGCTTTTCTCAGGGAAAATGGTACTGGACGAGCTTTAAAAATTTGGGCCTTACCTTAGGATCAACATAAATTTTTGTCTTTCCTACAGTGTATATGCTCAAGCTTTCTTTAAAGACACAGGCATGTTTCACTTTTAATCCCCTTACAAACTTTGCAGTGTAGGCTAACTCTTCCAGAACATAATTTTTCTAAGCAGTTTGATGATTTTCTAAGCAGTTCCTACTTCACAAGTTTTTTCCAGTACCTTCTACCACTACAAGTGGCAACTCCATTACATGCTTCTTAAGTGAGATGTTAACTTTGGTGACAATCCCACCTTATCTCCAGTGTATGATTTCGGTATGACTGCATCATCCTTTAGTTTCCCCCTTAATACCAGTGTATGTTCACACAGGTTCTCATACACATCCTCCTCCTCCTCCTCCTCATCATCATCATCATCATCATCATCATCATCATCATCATCATCATCATCTAATCCGGTGTTGCCTCATGAGGAGCGTAAGAGCCTGGGGCTAGGCAAGTTGGTCCAGTTTCACTCATCCCTGAGTGGCATTACATTTTTTTATTTTTTTTATTATGTGTGTGTCCGACTCTGGGCATAGGCTTCACATGCCGCCACTTCGGCGCTAACACCCACCGTCCATATTGAATACATACTAGGGTTATCTCATACAGGACTGATGTATTGGTATTAGCGGGGGTATTTTTACAACATGTCGGCGGGTCTTCTGGTAGATCAGTAAAGCCTGACTTAATGAAATTCAAATCCTCAAACTGTTCCCTGTCCCAGCGGGGATTTGAACCTGGGTCTGTTAGGACTGCAGTTTACCTCTCTACTGATTGAGCCACCACCTCCCCAACCACCCCTTGCATATACACCTGTACAGGCTCAATCCGATTGGAGTGCTTTAATTACCCACTAAACTACCAGGTGCCATAATTTGGTTATATGGTTACCACCCAGCATAGTAAATAGTTTCCTGTGTACCGGAAACCATTTGACTTGTGACTCAGTGTAGAGTTACCTGTAGGCAGAAGGAAAAGGAAAGAATGAAGAAAAAAAAGACAGAAGAGGGAGTGGAGAGTCACCCTTAGGCATAAAGAAGAGAAAAGAATGAAGGAAAAAAAGACAGAGGGGACGGAAGAAAGGAAAGGGCAGTCACCTGAGAGCAGCATTACATTCATTATGGTAAAACTTGCATCAGTATCTTTCTCAGACTCTGTTTATTGTCCTTTAGTGTATAGTTTGACACTGTCCAGTTGCACTGAACTCTTGTTTCCACCACACTAATGTACAAATTTTATATCAAAATAATCTTCTATATCCTGATTGTATTACAGGACATTAGGCGCCCACCATGCACTGACTCAATGTAGTGCTGCTTTGGGTGTCTGCCGTTTCCTCTCATCCTTCATTTCTCCTCTGTCTTTCATTCGTTCACTCTTTCATCTTCCTTCTGCCTGTGGGTGACTCTACACTGAGTGACAAGCCAAATGGTTTCCTGTACACCAGGAAACCATTTACTGTGTGGGGTGGTAACCAGATAACCAAATTATGGCACCTGGTGGTTTAGTGGGTAATTAAGGCACTCAAATCTGATTGAGCCTGTGTAGGTTTATATCCAAGGGATGGTTGGGGTTTATTGCTCACATAATGCCACTCAGGGATGAGTGAGGCTGGTCACTGTCATCTGAAATGTCAGGACCAACTTGCCTAGTCCCTGGCTCCTACACTCCTAATGGAGCAACATAGGATTGGATGATGGATGGATGGGTGAAGAATATTCTGAACTTTCTTCAGGAGTTCCTGCATTTTCCACCTAGTACAGGTTTCCTTCTCTTTGCAGTCCACTTCCTCTGCCAGGCACCCTCATCTCTTCTCTGTGTGAGGGTCCTCTTCCAGGCTGACTGAGGAAAGTTTGAATTTTCATTAGTCTTTGCCGGATGTCCTCCCATTGTTTCCCTTCTCACTCCACTCCTGATCTCTAGGCTATTAGCCTCAGCAGGATAAATGGCCCACTTGCTGGCACTGGTAGCACATCTTGTCCCTGGTCCAACAACTGGTTGTCTGGCTGATGTTCACCACTACACCTCCAACAGGATATGCCTCTTGTCACCATATGCATGGAAGCTAATCCTTTAACCCTTTAACCACGGGTCGTCACTTCCGTGATGCTTGGGTGCAGTGGATCATACCGCGGGGCATCACTTTTGTGATTTTGTGTTGTTTTGAATTCGCCAGGGCTTTCAGGTGGTGGCTTGTATCATCTATCAGCACTGCCAATGTCCAACAATAGTCAGAGCTGCTAATGTCATCAGTACTCCCATCCATTGTTGACAGTTTAGTCATTTTCCCCCATTCAAGACTCCCCTCCCTACCTCCCCTCCATTACCCTCTCGTGTCGTCTGTTCAGCTGCTCTGCGCTACGCAAATCTTCCCTGGATTTCTCCACTGATTTCATCCATTGAAATGAGCCCTATGCCCT
>JAGKTI010007364.1:13379-37179 GCA_018397915.1 Birgus latro
TTGATAATACCATACACCTGGAATTGGCTAATTATCACTTGGCAGCATCCAACCTGCACTCGTTCACTAATTTCCCCTGATTTTTTCCCCTGTGTAATATGCCGTATGAGCTATTCTCGTAATATAAATGTATAAGAGAAAGGAAGGGAGAAGCCTGAGTGATATTTATATTCACCTGGAACTACTAAATTTATTATGTATTGTCTAGATGTTCTACGACTTATTTCTTAGCATACACATTATCAGCTGACATTTTCAACTCTTGGCTACCGAGATACGTACAGTACATTCAGTTCACTCTCGTCCTTCAACGTGTAAGGACGTCACAGTCGCGCCCCTCCATTTCAGCCGCTTTTGTGCCCATTATAAAAGTCCCTGTGATCTCTACCCCTACTAAACATCGTGTGGGAAGCTGTAGAGGACTGTAGATATATATAAGTAATAAAGTACTAGAAATAATAAAGTGTGAGTGTGCATATGAGTAAGAAATGACAGAATACCAGCGACGAATTAGCGCGAGTGGGAGGCTCGTACGTGCTCGTATTTTACATTGTTTTCACTTTTTTTTTTTTTTTTTTTTTTTTTTTTTTTTTTTAGTATAGATTCCAAACTACTTGGAAATCATTGAATAGTGTTTGTAGCATTAATATCTGGCAGTGGTATTCATATTACGGGANTTGTTTTCACTTTTTTTTTTTTTTTTTTTTTTTTTTTTAGTATAGATTCCAAACTACTTGGAAATCATTGAATAGTGTTTGTAGCGTTAATATCTGGCAGTGGTATTCATATTACGGGAAGTTGGGAAGTGTAAAGTGGAGACTTAGTTACCCAACTTCAGAAGTGTCCACAAGTCCTATGGTAGTCGATGAGTGCCATATGCTTATGTAATTATAATATTCTAGGACTAATAACTGATTTTTGGCAAATATTTTTAAAAAGTCAGTCGGAGCACGGTTTTGCCCCGCGGGATGGGCATGCCGCGCCTCCGACAACCCCGTGGTTAAAGAGTTAATTTCAGATCCATCTTCCTTGCCACTTCAGTAACCACTGGGGGGGGGACTTCCAAGACAAAATTTTACCAGTTTTGGACTCCAGCTTGTATCTTGCATTGTATCCACTGAGGTCTGAGTATGGAGGGGCTATCTCCACCACAAGCATGCGACTTTGGCTGCCATATTGAAATATCCGCACTTGTCGCTTGTAATACAAAACATATATGAATTATGATTTGTTTTTCTGCCTAGTTCAACGAATACGTGGGTTACATTTAGCCAAGAATATAAAACTACACCGTAGGTTCCTGCAGTGCAGAACTTACCCTTTTTGGCCCAAAGACAGAGAAAGGTAATGGCAGAAAGGGAAAAGATAGTGTGGTATTAACGTTGAATGATAGTGATGTCAAAGCTGTTTTACATCGAAGTAGTGGTGTTGAATTGGTGTGGGAAGTCCTTAGACTATCCATGCCATGAAAACGAATGTCTAAATTGATAAAGGCCGGAAGAAACATGAAAATATCTATAAGAGAGCGTGAACAGAAGAGAAGAGGACATGGAGAGAAAGGCTGGAGATAAATAGGTGCCTTTTAGTTGCCTCATACATGCTTGGATACTGGTGAAGAATCTTCCTGCCCCTAGCCTGGGGGCAGTAATCCTATAGAATTAGCAACAAGAGATATTTTTTGTGAAATGTAATGCCATCTCTCTTCGATGAATTCCTGTGTCCACTTTTGCATCCATATGCTGCACAGTGAACCTTGGGACTATATTTTCCGGAATCATGGCTGCATTCAAAAACCCACTGAGCAGCTCAGTACAAAAACTGCAGGCATCAAGCGTGGAGTATCATGGCTGCCACTACACCAGCATCACCTGGCGGCAGACATACAAATTACACTGTGCTACCCATGAGAAAGCCTCTCCATACTAAAGAGCTAAGTGATTGTATCATTTATAAAGGCTCCAACATGCTTGCATGTGTCGACCTTGGTCACATGATTGGAGCTCCCCACATTGCTTCTTCTGTGGCAGCCTCCGTATTCGGCCCCTTATCCCTGAGGTTTCACACTATAACCTTATCCCAGTTCTTTTTCGGTCTGCCTCTTGCAGCCCTATCCCCAATGTTCACACTTCTCACTTTCTGCATCCAGTTGTCATCATCCTCTCCATATGGCCATACCATCTCAATCTACTCTTCCTCATTACAACACCAATACACTCCAGTCCATCCTTCCTCTCAACTCTTCAATATTAACCTAGCCCTTCCAGGGCTCACCTTCAGGGATACACTACACATTCAAATAATCATCGTCATTTCTCTGCATTTGAGTCAACAAATATTCTCTTTCTTTACTGCCCAGGCCTCACTACCATAACAATACACTCCTACCACATGCCACGTACAAAGATCCCTTAGCATAGAGGGAGAGCCCTCTCACTGTCAGGAGAGGCACCAGCTTCCTGTTTATCATTTATTTTGTACTATCAGCTGATCATGCAACTTTTGATCATCTGGGTCTGTCACTAGTGAGTCAGAATTGTAGTGTTGTCAGTTCTTTCAGGCAGCCATGTACTGAGCTACACTTTCACCTGGTCGTCTTATCCATTTGTGAAACTTTAATCTTGCTTCAGTGTCTGAAATTTTTGGCTCATGGTGATTAGTCACCACTACAAATAATTCCTTAAAAGTAATTTCTCCTGGCTGCTTGGGCTTACACAGGTTTCTCAGTAACTTGTATTTCTTGGCCCCTGCAACAGCAATCAATTACATTTTTCTTCTTTGCTTAAGTTAAGGTATCATTTGCCAAGAAATAATGTTCTAGACATTCTGTATATTCAGTCCTCGCTTCCACTTCAGGGTTGAATTCACTTACTTGGCCAGTAAGAGACATGACTGCTGTGGCAGGTTGAGTACCAGCAATTTAAAATTCACCCCTGGGGGTAGGGGTTTTTTCAAGAATTCTCCCCCAGTATCCCTGCTTGTCGTAAGAGGCGACTAAAAGGGTTGGTGGTGGGTTAGTCCCCCACCCCGTAAAAACAACTAACTAAAAATACGAACAAGAAGCCTCGGACCAGGACTGACCAAAAGTTGACGAAAAAGGACCTGACAAAGGACGTGGTATAGATTGCAACATGGAATGTTAGGGGTATGAATGATGAGGTGAAAGAGAGAGAGATTGTACAGGTGCTTGAGAGTGCAAAAGTGGATATATTTGGAATAACTGAAACTAAATGGCGAGGTGAGAGTGTGAGAGAATGGGAGTATTGATGGGGTATATGCGCAGGAGTGGGTAAGAATGAGAGGGCAAAAGAGGGAGTGTGTATTGCTGCGAGCAACAGATGGAAGGAGAATATAAGAGAGTATGGATCAGTTGGGTCGATTCCCGGTGCAGCAGCGATGGCAGCAACATCTCCTCCCGCGACGTCCTCGGCACCTGCTACAGCCTTCGACCCGTTGAGGGGGGCTAGTACATCTGCAGGTCTCCAGCCACCTCGGGCCCCCACCACCTCTGGCACCGTGAAATGGTACAACATGAGGATGGGGTACGGATTCATTCGGCGCCGGGACACCGGTGCCGATGTATTTGTGCACCGTCTGCAGATCGAGGTTACCAATTCACGGGGCCGGAAACGCCTGTTGTGCGAGGGAGAGGCTGTCGCGTTCAATCTTCTACAGACACCAAAAGGTCCCGAGGCTGTTAACGTTACCGTGCCTCGAGGTGCAGCTGTGCAGGGCTCTGCTCCTGCACGGCGGCGCACCTCGGCTTGGGATCGTCAGCCTAGGGACCCTCGATGCTCTGGGGAGATTGACGCGTTAGTCACCATGTGTATCGCGACAGCTCGAGCATTTTGCGGTGGTGACAAGGCGGCGATGCTTGTTCTTCTGCCTCAGATTTTTTAGAAGAACGGGCTTCTGCGCGTTGTCATCCTGCAGTCTTTGCCCGCGATACTTACACTGCCCCTCATCAGGAGCGTCGCGCCTCCAAGCTGCAGGCTCGTAGACCCCGCCCAACACCGCAGATCAGGCTCCAGCTCGATGCTTCCCTAAACTGAGCATCTGCTGCCACCACCACTACCGTTGTTGCACCGCCCATCGAGACAGCCCAGCCAGCTCCTACGGTTGATTCCCTCTGCTCGCCGTCAGCAGCCGAGGAAAGGGCTTCTTCTCCCGTCCACTCCACTGACAGGGAAGAAGTGGACCTTCCGCCCCCGACTCCTCCACCTGCTGTTGATGGCGAGCCGAGGAGAAAGAAGAAAAAGAGGAAGGGGAAGAAAGGAGGGCCTCCACCACCGGTTGAGATGGAGACAGACCATCCTACGTCTCCTCCACCATCTCCACCGCCTGCCTCCACCACCACCGCTCCTCCACCTCCACCGCCTGCCTCCACCACTGCTGATTGCCGTCAGGAAGTCTTGGCCCGACTCCCTCCACTGAGAGAGGAAACTCGCGCCCATCTCGAGTCTCTCTCAGTGGATCAGATCTTTGAACATCAAGATCGTTATCATCGGGCCAACTTCTCTGACGTGACGGACTCCCTCTACCGCCTCCACGTCTGCTGTCAGCAGTTCCACGACTGCCACGCCGAGTGCCTGCTTCAGACGAGCGAGAGTCATGCCGACGACGTGGCCATCTTAGACTACATCGTCCGTAATATTTTAAAACATCATGGTCAAAACTAGCTCTGGCTAGTTCACCTGCTCTCCATCTGCAGTTCCACCACTACGGGCTCTCCACCCTGAGCCCGTGCCACATCCGTGTGGCAAATCTAATCATCATCATCATCAGTTGGGTCAAGGATTGTGTGGGTAAGAGTGAAGTTGGACTGCAAATGTGGGCAATTGTGTGCGTGTATGCGCCAACGCAAGATCATGTAAGTAGAGTGAGAGAAGAGTTCTGGACAAATGTGAAAGCCNTTTTCAAGAATTCTCCCCCAGTATCCCTGCTTGTCGTAAGAGGCGACTAAAAGGGTTGGTGGTGGGTTAGTGCCCCACCCCGTAAAAACAACTAACTAAAAATACAAACAGGAAGCCTCGGACCAGGACTGACCAAAAGTTGACGACAAAGGAATGGACAAAGGACGAGATTAAGATTGCGACCTGGAATGTGAGGGGTATGAATGATGAGGTGAAAGAGAGAGAGATTGTACAGGTGCTTGAGAGTGCGAAAGTGGATATATGTGGAATAACTGAAACTAAATGGCGAGGTGAGAGTGTGAGAGAATGGGAATATGGATGGGGTATATGCGCGGGAGTGGGTGAGAATGAGAGGGCGAAAGAGGGAGTGTGTATTGTTGTGAGCAACAGGTGGAAGGAGAATGTAAGAGAGTATGGATCAGTTGGGTCAAGGATTGTGTGGGTAAGAGTGAAAGTTGGACTACAAATGTGGGCAATTGTGTGCGTGTATGCGCCAACGCAAGATCGTGTAAGTAGAGTGAGAGAAGAGTTTTGGACAAATGTGGAAGCCTGCTTGGAAAAGTTTGAAAGGAATGAGAGAGTGTTTCTGATTGGAGATATGAATGGAAAAGTAGGGAATGAGAAGGTGGATGGAGTGGTTGGTGAGTGGGGTGTGCCTGCAGAGATGGATGAGAATGGCAGTGCTTTAGTGGACATTTGTGCTGGGAGGGGGTTGGTGGTAGCTAATACCCTCTTCAGGCACAAAATGATCCATAGGTATACATGGCGAGTGGTGAGAAGAGTGGACGGTGGAATGAATGAACAGAAGGCAATGATTGACTATGTGTGTGTGGATGAAAGGATGAGAAGATGTGTAATGGATGCAAGAGTATATAGAGGTTGGGGGAGTGGACTTTCTGACCACCACTTTGTGGTGGCCAGAATCAGAATCCAAACAAGATGGAGGAAGAGAAGAAGGGAAGGACAGGAGGAAGTATTTGTTACAAGGAGGGTAGAAAAGTTACAAGAGGATGGAATAAAGGCTGAATATAAAAGGGAAGTGGAGGAGCGATTGGGTAAATATAGATTGGAGCAGATGGGGGACGTGGAAGGTGTGTGCAAGATATTCACAGAAGAAATCTGTTCAGCATGTGAGGTGTGGGGTGAAGAGAAGACGAAAGGGGGTTCAGGGAACAGCATGGTGGACTGAAGAGGTGAGAGAGGCTGTGGCACAAAAGAAGAAAGCATATAATGAGTGGATGAGGAACAGGGGCGTCGAAGAAGCTGAGAGATGGACGAGAGAGTTATATGTAGTGAGGAGGAGAGAGGTGAAAAGATTAGTAAGAGAGAGTTAGAAGAGAGTGGATGAGGAATTTGGAAGGAATTTGAGTGCAAAGTGGAGGGAATGTAAGAAAATGTTCTGGAAGGAGATAAAGAGAGCTAGACAGGGTGCCAACAAAGTCAGTGGGGGTGTGAAAGATAAAAATGGTAGATTACTAGTGGAGAAGGGAGAAAAAGTAAACAGATGGAGAGAACACTTTATTGAACTGTTGAACATAGAGAATGATAGTAATGCAAGTATAAGTAGCTGGGGAATGGCAGGGAGAAGGAGGGTTGTGAGGAGAGAGGAAGAAATCAGTAGGATGGAAGTGGTGGAAGCAATGAAGAAAGTTAAAATGGGGAAAGCCCCAGGAATTGATGGAGTATGTGGTGAAATGCTGAAGCTTGGGGGAGAGATAGTAATAGAATGGATGTGGAAGGTGTGCAGATTGGCTTGGGAGGAGGGTAGAGTCCTGGAGGATTGGAAGTCAGGTATAATTATTCTTCTGTACAAAAGGGGAAAAAGCAGTGTGTGGTAATCACAGGGGCATTTGCCTTCTCAGTGTGATAGGAAAAGTATATGGTAGGATACTTATTGACAGAGTTAGGGAAATTACTGAGGAATTAGTTGGAGAAGAACAAGGAGGTTTTAGGAAGGGAAGAGGTTGTGTAGACCAGATATTCATTTTCAGATCCTTAGTGGAAAAGTTTCTAGCAAAGGGCAAGAAGTTGTATGCAGCCTTCATGGATCTGGAGAAAGCATATGACAGGGTGGATAGACAAGGATTGTGGAAAGTATTAAGAATATATGGAGTGGATGGGAAGTTGTTGAAGGCAGTGAAGAGTATTTATGAGGGTGCTAAGGCTGCAGTGCATGTGGATGGCAAACTGAGTGAATCTTTCCATTAGAAGGTTGGATTGAAACAAGGATGTGTCATGTCTCCATGGTTGTTCAATCTGTACATGGATGGGGTTATAAAAGAGATACAAGGTCGGGCAGTGGATGTTGGAGCGGCCCTAGTGAGAGAAGGCAGTGTTTGGAAACTCCCTGTACTGTTGTTTGCAGATGATACTGTGTTGTTGAGTGAAGACGAAGGGGAGCTGCAAGGCTTGGTAGATGAGTTTGGGAGAGTGTGTAAGAAACGGAATCTAAAGGTGAATGTGGGGAAGAGTAAAGTGATGGTCTTCGAGAGAAGTGAAGCCAGTGAATGTACAGTGAGATTGGATGGGAAGGATATGGAGAATGTGAGTGAATTTAAGTACTGTACTTGGGCAGTGTGATGAGTAAGGATGGAAGTCTGGGGGGGGAAGTGCTCGAAAGGGTGCAGCAGGGAAGGAAGGTTGCTGGTTCGTTGAAAGCAGTGATAAGAAACAGGGAGGTGAGCTTGGAAGTGAAAAAGTTGTTACATGACAGTATTGTGATACCAACTCTAACATATGGAAGTGAAGCTTGGACCCTGTTGGAAGGACGGAAGTCAAGAGTGAGAGCAGTGGAAATGAGTTATTTGAGAGGAGCATGTGGAGTCACATGGAGAGACAGACTAACAAATGAGGAAATGAAGGAGCGTTGTGGTGTGGTTGTGGACGTGATAGGAAGCATTAGGAGAAACACGTCAAGGTGGTTGGGGCATGTGGAGAGGATGTAGAGTGAAATACTGACGAGGAGAGTGTATGTGAGTGAGGTGGAGGGGACGAGAGGGAGGAGGAGGCCAAGGATGAGATGGAGGGATGAAGTGGAGAGGTATATGAGAGAGAGGGGTGTGAGTTGGGAGCGTGGTAGTTAAATGGCGGGGGACAGAGTGACATGGAGGCGATTTGTTTGTGGCCACCTTGTGTGGGATTGAGGCGTCTGGCAATAGATAGATAGATAGATATGCTGACTGCATAAATATTTCCTTCATTTCGCTTTATCCACCGTTTGTCCTTATCAGTCTCTGTCACAATTTATGCAAGATGATACTTATAAGCTGCATGTCTTAAGGGTTCAAATAACATACAGTTCCATTTAAGGTAGTCGTTTATTCTCCAACCGTTTCGTGTTTAGGTTGGTGCTCTCCAATAGCAAACCTTCTCCCACCAGCTCAGTAGGAGATATTCATTCCTAACCAAGTTATCACAAATATTTAAATTCCTCTGCTTGTCCTCAGAAATATCCAGACTACTACCAACTGATTGAGCAGCCTCTTGACCTGAAGGCCATTGGGCAGCGGATCCAGGGAGGTCAGTACCGCACAGTGGAGGAGCTAGAGGAGGACTTGTCTCTTGTTTTCACCAATGCCTGCACCTTCAATGAACCAGGCTCACGCATCTACAAGGATGCTCGCACTCTCAAGAAACTGGTTCACCTCCGAAAGGCTGACCTCCTTCAGATACTTAATGCTAAGAAGAGTGTCAGGCTCAGGTAAAGCTGGGTAGGATAGAAGAAATGTTGATATGGTGAAAGCTTTGGATAACTCAGTGTTTGTACCTATTTATTGCTAAAAGATGTTGCTGTCTCGACCTAGATATGTGAAGCTAGGCAGTTGTGTGCAGTTGGTAGCACAGTTTTTTATATGCATTCCTGGTATCTTCTCACAAAGGAGCAAGCGAAGCGTGGGCAACCGGAAGTGGTCAGCTTTGATGGCAGAACTGGAAGAGGGCATGGAACTGCCTCTGCCTGAAGAAGATGGTGGTGGGACGGAGATGCCACTTGGAGCCACACATGAGGACGAAGAGAGTGATGAAGATGTTGATCCAGACAACCCACAGTGGCAGCTCTTCCTTGCTGCCAAGAACTACACATCACCTAGTGGTGAGGGAGAGTAGCTACTGTCATTGTAGAGCACCCTCTTTTTCATTTTTCACATCCATTTGATTTCTTTTCCCTAGTACTTCTTGTAATTTGTCCAGTTTACACTTGGATAAGTGATCATCATGTATATACAGTAAGAAGTTTGAAGATTTTTCTGGAGCTCCTTACATAAATGATTATAGGATATCACTGTTGAGAAAATGCTGTCATATATGTCCTTATTGTTCATGGTGATGAGGTTCTTAAAAACCCTTTGAATATGTGATACAGTGAAAATTCCTTTTGGAGTGTAAATTTACTCCACAAAAGTACTGTACTGTGAATGGCATTCTGTTTACTGAGTCCAGTTTCTTGTTTCTGAGGAAAATCTTTAGTTTTACCATATGTTATGAGAGTAAGTGATAGGATATTAGTAGTGAAAATTTTGGTCGGGCAGAAATTGATTTCAGTTATATCGGCATATGCTCCACAGGTAGGATTGGATGACGCAGAGAAGGATAGATTTTGGGATGATTTAATACGTGTAGTGAGTGGTATGGGTGATGATGAGGTAGTGGTTCTGGGAGGGGATTTAAATGGTCATGTGGGTGAAGCAGCTCAATGTTATGAAGGAGTCCATGGAGGATGTGCATATGGTGTGAGGAATGCGGAGGGGGAAAGAATACTCGAGTTTGGGGAGGCTATGGACATGATTGTGTGCAACACACATTTTAGGAAAAGAATCAGCCAGTTGATTACGTACAAGTCCAGGGGAAATAGTAGTCAGATAGATTATTTTCTGGTCAGGAGGGTTGATAGGAGATTAGTGGGGGATGTTAAAGTTATAGGAAGTGTGTGCAGCAGCACAAACTGTTGATTTGTGACATGGTGCTTAAGGAACGAGTGATGAGAAGGAGGACATATGTACCTAGGAGGAAAATATGGAAGCTGGGAAACCAATCAGTAAGGGATGCCTTTTATAGTGAGATGAGGAGAGTGGTGGCTGAACAGGAAGCCGTAGATAGAGACGTTAATGAACAGTATAGAGCCCTTAAGAACAACCTCTTGAGAGTTACCGATGCAATATGCGGTTGGACAAGAGGCCCACCAAGACATAAAGTAACTTGGTGGTGGGATGAGGGTGTAGAAGCTGCAGTTAAGAAGAAAAGAAGGCTTTTCCGGGAATGGAAGAATGGTGGTAACAGGGAGGAGTACTTGGCTGCCAAGCGCAGGGCTAGAAGAGAGGTATACAGGGCGAAGTCTGAGTCACAGAGACTTTTACTTGATAATCTAAATAATGGAGAAAGGAAAAATATGATTTTTAGGGTGGCAAATCAGGTGAAGAGGGATAATCGGGACATTGTAGGTAGTAGTGTGTGAAGAATGATGATGGAAGGGTAGTGGTGAACAGTGAGGATATTAAAGATGCATGGAGAGAGCATTATAGCCGATTGTTGAATGAGGAGTTTGATTGGGATAGAGAAGGTTTGGAGCCCGCTGATCCAGTGTTTGGCCCTTGGCCTTTGATTGACTCTGCTACTGTGAGTCAGGCAATAGGCAGGATACGGGTGGGGAAGGCGGCAGGTGTGTCTGGGTTGACTGCCGAAATGTTGAAGGCCTCAGGAGATACTGGGGTGAGGTTAGGCACTGACCTGATAAATATGATTATATATGAGTGTGTTGTCCCAGATAAGTGGCTGAGGAGTGTAATTGTAAATGTGTACAAAGGAAAGGGTGGTGCCCTGGAAAGGGGAAATTACAGAGGTATAAAGCTCTTAGATCAGATAATGAAAGTAATGGAGAGAGTTTTAGAAGGTATGATTAGAGAAAGAGTGAATATCGATGTGTACAAAGGAAAGGGTGGTGCCCTGGAAATGGGAAATTACGGAGGTATTTATTAAAGCTCTTAGATCAGATAATGAAAGTAATGGAGAGAGTTTTAGAAGGTATGATTAGAGAAAGAGTGAATATCGATAAGATGCAATTTGGGTTTATGCCAGGCAAGGGGACCACTGATGCCATATTCATTGTTCGACAGCTTCAGGAAAAATATATTGGAAAGAAAAGGGAATTGTATTTTGTTTTTGTTGATTTGGAAAAGGCCTTTGACAGAGTCCCTAGAGAGGTGGTGATGTGGGCAATGAGAAAGCTAGGGTTGGATGAATGGCTGGTTAGGGTGGTTATGGCCATGTATACACATGGGTGCTCGCACCCAGGTAAGAGTGAATGGAGCTTTGAGTGATGAGTTTTCCGTGAATGTTTGTGTGCATCAGGGGTCAGTTTTGAGTCCCTTGTTGTTTATCATGGTGCTTGAAGCCCTGTCACGTGACTTCAGAGATGGACTCCCATGGGAGATGTTGTATGCTGATGATTTGGTGTTGATTGCGGGGAATGAAAAGGAGGCGGAGGAAAGATTTAAGAAGTGGAGAGATGGTATGGGGTATAAGGGCTTAAGGGTAAATGCAGATAAAACAAAAGTGATGATATCTAGGGTTGGTGGCGGTACAATCAGAGGAGAGGGAGAGTGGCCATGTGCAGTTTGCCACAAGGGTGTGGGAAGTAATTCCATCTTGTGTAGTGTTTGTGATAAGTGGGTGCACAAGAGATGTAGTGGTATTAGAGGTAGACTGCGAGATGATGCTGATTTCATGTGTGCGGCGTGTCGGGGAGAGCAGGTGGAGATTGTTAGGCGTGAGAGGGTTGAACTTGCAGGTGAGTCTCTTGAGTGTGTGGAGGAGTTTTGTTATTTGGGAGACATGTTATGTGCTGGAGGTGGGGCTGGAGTTAGCTCGGTTGCTAGGGTGAGAAGTGGTTGGAAGAAGTTCAGGGAGCTGTTGCCTCTCCTGACATTGAGAGGACTCTCCTTATGTGCTAAGGGGTCTTTGTATGCAGCATGTGTTAGGAGTGTGATGCTGTATGGTAGTGAGACCTGGGCAGTAAAGGAAGAAGATATTCGCAGGTTCAAACGTACAGAAATGACAATGATTAGGTGGATGTGCAGTGCGTCCCTGCGTGCAAGGCCTGGGGGGGCTGGGTTTACGATAGAAGAGTTGAGAGGTAGGATGGGACTGGAGTGTATTGGTGTTGTGATGAGGAGAGGTAGGCTGAGGTGGTTTGGACATGTGGAGAGGATGAGGGATGATAATTGGGTACAGAGGGTGAGAGGTGTTAATATTGGGGGAGGGGTTGGGAGGGGTAGACTGAGAAAGACGTTGGACGAGGTCATTAAGTGTGATTTAAGGGTTAAGGAACTGAACAGGGAGGCTGCCAGGGATCGAGCAGCGTGGAGAGCCACCATTAGGTGACCAAGGCCGACACATGCAAGCATGTTGGAGCCTTCAAAAACGAAACGAAACGAAACGAACCCAGCATAGTAAATGGTTTCCTGATGGACAGGAAACCATTTGGCTTGTCACTCATTGTAGAGCCACCCATAGACAGAAGGAAGATGAAAGAATGAATGAAGGAAAGGCAGAAGTGGGAGTGTAAAGTCACCTATAGGCAGAAGGAGGAGGATAGATTGAAGGAAAGAAAGACAGAAGAGGAAGGAAGGAAGAGAGGGAAGAGCAGACACCCAGAGCAGCACTAGGCATTGAGTGAGTGGATGGTGAGTGTGCCCACCTACCACTACTTATATTTACTAGGCAAGTAAATGGTATTGACTATAATATATCACCCTCCATTTGGCAAGAGTGTCCATGCAGTGTTAACTCCTAAAGTACTAATAGGTTCAATCGATCCTTTTCTAGAATTTGACTTGATACCAAATATGATCGATAGAGGAGCCTTTGTAAAAAACTGCGGACACTAGGCTCTGCCCTGATTGTGACATATATCGATGCAAACTAATGAGAACTAAGTCCTGAGTAGGAAGGGGGAGGATCCGGGCCCCTACCAATGGTAGCGGGAGTGATTCCCCCACTGCCCTCTCGCCACATTCCTCTACCCCAGTGCCTTTGTTCCCTCTCCCCCTCCCTCGCCTCTGACCGCCTCCTGCTCCCTCCCTCCCCCTCCCGTACCATCCTTCATCACGCCACCATGGTTTCCCCCCCTTTACCCCCCTCCCTATGTCCCTAGGGAGGGTTATATCCCCACTACCCACTCTCTGTACCCCTGTACTCCTGCTCTGCCTTTCCTCTTTGTCTTGTGGTGGGGGAGGGGGGGTAGGGGGAGGTGAGAGGGGAGGAAGAGGGGGGGTGATGGAAATGAGTGAGGAAAGTAATCGGAGGGGAGGAATGATGATGGGATAGGGTGGGGGCTTATAGAAAACTGGAGTCGCCCCGCCTGGAACGGTAACTTTTTTCAACTTTGATGGGCTATAGTTCATGAACCAGTTGGTCAAAAATGCTCTGGTTTGTGGCATAAGGTGTGTAAATTCAAGCTCTAAACCTTGGTCATAAAACTTTTTACTTCTGTAAGAGTTGAAAAATTGGCTCCCAGGTTTTCAGGGAAGTTCGGTCTATTGAATTGCGTATCTTAGGGGTTAAATCTTAACCTCAGGATTGCATATGACATAGTTAACAGTAATGAGAATTACAGAAAGAGCGTAATCTACAAAGGGGTAACTGTCGTGACCTAAAGAAGTCTATCTGTCTATTGCCAGACGCCTTAATCCCGTAAGGGGTGGCCACAAACAAATCACCTCCATGCCACTCAGTCCCCAGCCATTTCACTGCCCTGCTCCCAGCTCACACCCCCATCTCTCATATTCCTCTCCCTCCATCCCTCCATCTCATCCTTGGCCTCCACCTCACTCACATACACTCTCCTCGTCAGTCTCTCACTCTCCATCCTCTCCACATGCCCAAACCACCTTAATGTGTTTCTCCTTACGCTTCCTATCACATCCACACCACAATGCTCCTTCACTTCCTCATTTGACCTAAAGGAGTTCTTCATGGAAATTGATTGGGAAAAAAGCTTAGAGGACAAGATTTGAATGTTATATATAGAAAATTTTATGAATTTTATGAAATAGGGGTTCAAAATTGCATTCCTCAGCACTAAGAAACAAAAATATGAGTAAGGAAAAGGTTTAATACAGAATGTAAAATAGCAAAAGAAAAAAGACATTTACCATGGAATAGATACGGAAGACATAGTAGTGAGAGGGCATATAACAACAATAAACAGGCAAGAAATGATTATACAAGGATAAGGAGAGAAGCTCAAAGACAGTTTGAGGAAGGCATTATAAATAAAACTAGTGATTAACCTGAGCAATTTTACAGCTACATCCGAAGCAAAACCAAAGTTAAAGATAAAATACAGTTCATTTCGATGGGGGGGATCATCAATAAACAAGACAAAGATATTTGGGAAGTAGTAAATAAAAGAAGAAAATAATTTTGAGAGAGATGATATGGAACATGTATGCCCACACATATTACCAGATACTGTATACATATATAAAAAACAGAAGTGCAGGAAGAGTTAAGTGAATCAGACAGGAGGAAAAGCAAATGGTCCTGACAAAATTTCAGGATGGGTGCTGCATGAATGTGCAGAAGAGTTAACCCTTGTAGTATGGCCAGAATGTACAAATGTCCAGTCTGTTCGGGTCAGATTTGACCTGCAATTAATAATGGACAGTTCTTTGTCCTACATAGTTTTTTTTTTTTTTTTAATGTATGCCCAAGGTCTACTGCATGGAAGTGATTGTCATTCAGCCCCCTCTCCTAATGCACCCATCCACCCTTCCATTTTGCGGGTTAGGCCCTAATTAGAAGCATGCTTTGCATTTAAATGTTTCTGTTCTATGTTGTTCGCATGTTTCAGGCATTCACAGCACACTGTTGACACCTTATTGTCACCTTTGGAAAATAACAATGTCTTCTTTTTGTCTGTCTTGAGTGTTTTTGTTTAGAATTATCATCTATCATGCATCTTGAGCTATGCAGACTCGCCTAGCATCTGGAGCCCTTGGTAAAGCAGGCTGTGATGATAAGTGCGGCTGAACCAGTGCCAATCCAGGTTCTTGCAGAAATAATCTATATTAAAATTTTTTATCTCTAAGCCAGTTTGGGTGAATCTGCATCCACAGTACAAATACATTGTATGCTGAGACAACTACCATTCTGTCAGACAAACCCATTGGCCATCTCACAGTTTGACATTTCGAGTGATAAGTTGCCACAAGTTTGTCAAGGTTGTGTAGACCTCCTTTAGTTGCATTGTAGATTTCAGTTGTGTTTCTTATCTTCTCTCTCACTGTATGTGACAGAATCATGCATTGTGTTCAGCAAGACTACAGTCTTCCCCTCCTTGGGACAGTATGAAATAAGGACATTGTCATCACGTTTTGGGGGGTTCACAAACTCAGCTGGAACTTCCTTTCGATTCTTCCGAACTGTACTAACAACAGTTTGCTTGTGTGCAATCAATTCCTTGGCCATGGGTGGGCTCACAAACTCTGCTGGAACTTCCTTTCGATTCTTCCGGAATGTACTAACAACAGTTTGCTTGTGTGCAGTCAATTCCTTGGCCATGGGTGAGCTGCAGAAGAAGCTGTCACAGATAATATTTCTTCCATTCAGGCCCTCGGTTGGAGCACCACATGTTTACCTTGTTCTCGTTCTGCTGCTTCACCTTTTTTTTTTTTTAGACCAAGGTACACTTCTGCATTCAACAGGTAGCTTGGTTCTGCATCACTTGCTGCCTGTACCTTTATTCCATATCTGTCTGGCCTAGATGGTATATACTGTCTGAATGCACAATTTACCCTGAATGGAACAAGCATTTCATCAACAGTGACAGTTGATGACACACTGAACATGAGTGGGAGTCTTCCACCCCAAGTATCCCAAATATTTCTGATAGCTGCCTGCTTGTTATGACTTCTTCTGGGGTTTCTAGTCTCTTTGTCATCAAAGCGAACATACTTTGGTATTTTGAAGAATGTTTCTAGAGACTGTGTTGCGCAAAACTTTAGTCAGCCATATGTGTCGTCCCATAAACTTCTAAGGGACTTACCACGAGACTTATACAGACCAGCTAGGAGGTGTCATGTTGGTGACATCTCGAGTTCCAAGTGCTCGATTTGCTTCTTTGTTAGTCATTTCCAGAATAATGTTGAATATGTCTGGAATAATCAAAAGGTCAAATGCAGATGTTATATCGTCTGTAATTCTTGTTGCTGCAAACCGTGTGTTGTCATGTTTTTGATCAGTGACATTCTTAGCACTTCGTCTTCCTACTGGAGCATCTACTGTACTTTCTTTTCATGCCACATTATGGCTCCATTTTTGGATATACAGATTTTACTGTAGAGTCAGAATCTTGACTGGACTTCTTGCCCCATGAAACACGAACATTTGATCATCCTCACTTTTAGAATAGTCAGAATCACTACTGGGTTCGTTGTTCACTGAAACATGATCACTTTCTCCATCTTCAGAGTCTGAATATAAATGATCACTTTCTTCGTCTTGTGAGGCTAGGATATAAAAGCTACCAACTGAAAAACTGTGTGTGTTCCTGAAATACAAATAAATGGAAAAAACAACGATAGAAAAAACTGACACCATGTCAGTTATCTTTCAGCTACTGATAGGTTATATCACGATTCACCAGAAGTGGACTTTAGGATCGTAAGTGACATTGACCTGTCCTATCGCTCCAGTGCGGCCTGTGGACCCCCCGAAAAAACGTCGACTGTGGCACTTTGGAGCTGCGGATTGGGAGGCCCTCAGGCAATACTTCTTTGATTTTATAGGAAAAGCAATACCATTGTTGCAACGAACAGCATTTTTATTATGTCCAGACGTTTCGACATATTCATCTATGTCATCTTCAGTGGATCTAAAATGATAAAAATGACCTGTAAGCTAATCAAAAGCCTAAAAGAACTATTTGTGCATGGGCTCATCATACTTATATAAAAGAGAGAAAAAAAAAAAGTACTGTTAAATTACAGGGGGGACTTAGCTGCACAGTATATTCAGAGGGACAGCAGACAGACAATTGCTTAGGACCGGTTTTCATTTACAAATGTGAATGGATTCAAGTATTCTTAGATTCTTACTGGCGCATGTGTCTATTATACAAAAATTCTTGGGATCTACAGAAGTATTACAGTGATATGAATGTTCCCTTACCACTGAGATACAAGGTCGGGCAGTGGATGTTGGAGCGGCCCTAGTGAGAGAGGGCAGTGTTTGGAAACTCCCTGTACTGTTGTTTGCAGATGATACTGTGTTGTTGAGTGAAGACGAAGGGGAGCTGCAAGGCTTGGTAGATGAGTTTGGGAGTGTGTGTAAGAAACGGAATCTAAAGTTGAATGTAGGGAAGAGTAAAGTGATGGTCTTTGAGAGAAGTGAAGCCAGTGAATGTACAGTGAGATTGGATGGGAAGGATATGGAGAATGTGAGTGCATTTAAGTACTTGGGTAGTGTGATGAGTAAGGATGGAAGTCTGGAGAGTGAAGTGCTCGAAAGGGTGCAGCAGGGAAGGAAGGTTGCTGGTTCGTTGAAAACAGCGATAAGAAACAGGGAGGTGAGCATGGAAGTGAAAAAGTTGTTACATGACAGTATTGTGATACCAACTCTAACATATGGAAGTGAAGCTTGGACCCTGTTGGAAGGACAGAAGTCAAGAGTGAGAGCAGTGGAAATGAGTTATTTGAGAAGAGCATGTGGAGTCACATGGAGAGACAGACTAACAAATGAGGAAGTGAAGGAGCATTGTGGTGTGGTTGTGGATGTGATAGGAGGCGTTAGGAGAAACACGTTAAGGTGGTTTGGGCATGTGGAGAGGATGGAGAGTGAAAGACTGACGAGGAGAGTGTATGTGAGTGAGGTGGAAGGGGGGAGAGGGAGGGGGAGGCCAAGGATGAGATGGAGGGATGGAGTGGAGAGGTATATGAGAGAGAGGGGTGTGAGTTGGGAGCATGGTAGTGAAATGGCAGGGGACAGAGTGACATGGAGGCGATTTGTCTGTGGCCACCCCGTGCGGGATTAAGGCATCTGGCAATAGATAGATAGATAGAAAAACAGCAGTACTGAAACCATTGTTAGGAAAGAAATTCCTCAAAAATGTAGCCTCCCTATGGAATAGGCATTGTTTCTGAACTGCCTAAATAAACAACATCAGAACATAAAATTTACCATGGAATCTGAAGTTAACAGTAAACTTCCTTTTCTTGATTTATTAATACAGAAGTTAAATGGCACTCTGGTTATGTCTGTATATCATAAGCCTACTTTCTCGGGTTTGGGTACTAGCTTTTTTAGTTATTGTCCATTTATTTTTAAGATGAATAGCAATTAGAACACTTTTGAACAGAGCCTATAACCTAACTTCTACCTACTGCCTATTCCATAGGGAGGTTACATTTTTGAGGAATTTCTTTGCTAACAATGGTTTCAGTACTGCTGTTTTTGATGACTGTGTTAAAAACTTCTTAGCCAAAATTTACAGTCCAAAGCAACCTGTATATACAATGAGTAAGGAGGAAATGTACCTTTCTCTACCTTTTCTTGGTACTGTGTCAGAAAAGATAGAGAGAGCACTCAAATATAACTTTTCTATTTTCTATCCTCACATTAAATTCCAGTTTGTATATAAGAATAATTTTAAGATTCAGTCATTTTTTCATTACAAAGACTGACTACCGACTGCCCTCCACTCGTCAATCGTTTATGAATATAAGTGCCCTAGTTGCCATACAGGGTATATTGGAAGCACTATACGAGCTTTCAAGCTAAGGATCGATGAGCATAAAGGTCAGTCGAGCAGGTCAAGTCTCCCTGCGAGCGACTCTCCTCACTCAGCAGTAAGCAAACATTCATATCATTGTAATACTTCTGTTGATCCCAAGAATTTTTGTATAATAGACACATGTACCAGTAAGAATCTAAGAATACTTAAATCCATTCATATTTATAAACGAAAACCGGCCCTAAACAACTGTCTGTCTGCTGTCCCTCTGAATATATTGTGCAACTAAGTCCCCTCTGTAATTTAAAACTTTTCTCTCTCTCTCTCTCTCTCTCTCTCTCTCTTTTATATAAGTAAAATGAGCCCATGCTCAATAGGTCTTTTAGGCTTTTGATTAGCTTAAAGGTCATTTTTATCTTTTTAGATCCACTGAAGATGACATTTTTTTTTTTTTTTTTTTTTTTATGTGTCCGACTCTGGGCATAGGCTCCACAGCCTGCAATCAAGGCCCAGCCTTCCCCCTACATACTACATGTCACCACTTCGGCGCTAACACCCACCGTCCATATTGAATACATGCTAGAGCTGTCTCATACAGGACTGGTGTATTGGTATTAGCGGGGTTATTTTTACGACATGTCGGCGGGTCTTCTGGTAGATCAGTAAAGCCTGATTTAATGAAATTCAAATCCTTAAACTGTTCCCTGCCTCAGCGAGGATTCGAACCTGGGTCCCACGGGACTGCAAGCCAACTCTCTACCGATCGAGCTACATAGATGAATATGTCGAAATGTCTGGACATAATAAAAATACTGTTCGTTACAACACTGGTTTTGCTTTTCCTGTACAAGTTGCAGTTCCCTTAGAGCAAGCCTGTCTCAATAATTCTTTTATTTTCCCTGGAATGATTATTGCTTCCATTGCCGGGAGCCATCTGAGTGTGCTTTGCACATTACGGAGGTTATTCTCTCGGGCATGGAAGCATACATTCCCTTCTCATACCCTTTGAATAATGCAAGAAAGCCTTGGTTTAATCACGCTTGTTCTAATGCTGTCCACAACAAGGAGAGGGCCTATAAAAGGTACCACCCCTGAATCACATCTTGTTTATGATTCTGCCCGGAATCGTGCTAAGTCTGTTTTTCGCACTGCTAAAAATAATTTTGTGTGTACTAAATGCTCTTGACTCTGCTACTCGAATTCTTTGTGCTCCTTCTGGCATCGTGCCAAAAACCTTTCTAACAACTTTACCTCATCAACCTTCCCTCCTCTTTTCTTCTCTGATGGCTCTGTAGCTATTTCTTCTACTGATAAAGCAAATCTCTTCGCTCAGACTTTCTCCTCCAGTTCCACCTTAGACGATTCTGGTGCTGTTCCTCCATCACTTCCCCCCTCTGACTTCCTCATGGCTGCCATTAAAATTTCTTCAGCTGATGTATTTTCTGCCATCACTGGCCTTCATACTAACAAGGCATATGGGCCTGATGAAGTCTCTCCTGTTGTCCTCAAGAACTGTGCTTCTGTGCTTACACCCTGCCTAGGTAAACTCTCTAGCCTTTGTCTTTCAACTTGTACCTTTCCTTCTTGATGGAAGTTTGCTGTCATTCAGCCAGTCCCAAAGAAGGGTGACCATTCAGAACCCTCTAACTATCATCCAGTTGCTTTAACATCCTGTGTCTCAAAAGTTTTCAAGTCAGTTCTTAACAAAAATATTTTAAAGCATCTTTCCTGTCACAACCTTCTTTCTGATCGACAGTATGGGTTCCATCAGGGACACTCCACTGGCGATCTTCCCACCTACCTTTCAGACTCCTGGTCATTCTCCTTTTGGGACTCTGCCAAAAGCTTTGCCATTGCACTTGACATCTCAAAGGCTTTCGATCGAGTCTGGCATAAATCTCTAATTTCCAAACTGCCCTCTTACAGTTTCTATCCTTCCATCTGTACCTTCAGCTATAGCTTCCTTTCTTGTCATTCTATAGCTGCTGTTGTAGATGGCCATCATTCTTCTTCTAGATCTATCAACAGTGGTGTACCTCTGGGCTCTGTCCTATCACCAACTCTCTTCCTTTTATTCATCAATGACCTTCTTAGCTGTACATTTAACACTATTCACTTGTATGCTGATGATTCCACTCTTCACCTTTCCATTCGGTTCTTGCAACGTCCATCTCAGCCGTACTTCAACAAACAAGGGATGAGGCTATGTCACACCCAATGTCTGACTTGGCTCGTATCTCTGACTGGGGTAAAATTAATCTTGTTGTTTTTAATGCGCCCAAAACCCAGTTTTTACACCTATCAGCCCGACACAATCTTCCACATGAGTAACCAATAATGTTTAATAATGTCCAGCTCAATCCTGCATCATCCTTGAAAAGGCTTGGGGTTTCATTCACTTGGGACTCATCTTGGAAAGATCATATTGCATCTCTTGTATAATCTCCATCCAAGAGATCGGGTGTGCTAAGCCGACTCCATGCCTTCTTTACCCATGCACAGTTGTTGACTTTATACACGGGTTTTGTTCGCCCCTGTGTAGAATACAACTCTCATGTGTGGGGAGGCTCTGTGGAGTCAAAGGCTTTACATCTCATTAACTCTCCTCCTCTTACTGGTTCCCTTCAACCTCTGTCTCTTTGCCGCACTGTTGCATCTTTACCTCTTTTCTGTCACTACTTCAATGGTCACTGCTCCTCTGAACTTTCTGTTTGCATCTCTCCACCTCTATGACGGGTGCGTAGCACCCGTCAAGCAAAAAACTCTCATCCCTTTTGTGTCGAACTCTCTATTGCAAGAGTTAACCGTTACTCTCAGTCCCTCATTTATGCAACAGGTCAACTCTGGAACTGTCGCCCTCTTTCTGTATTTCCTACTTCCTATGATCTCCGGTCTTTCAAACACAGTGTGTCCAGGCATCTTGAAATGAAAGGATCTTGAATTTGGCTCTCTCTTGTATTGTTTGTGTTTTTTTCTTGGAAGGTACGGTTTGCGGGCTCCTGGCCTTTGGTTCCTTCTTTCTTCCATTAAAAAAAAAAAGTGAATGTTGTTTCCATCCATCTGTCCATCATCCAATCTTATTTCGCACCACAGAGGAGCATCAGAGCCCAGGGCTAGGCAAGTTGGTCCTGACATTCATATGTGCAAAAACTATCAATGTTTTTATTACAATATTTATTTCAAATCACACCCTCAGAGAATCAGGAAAAGTCATGAAGCATGAAACTTCTTTCATGCAAAATAAAAATATTAAGCTAGCATAAAGTAGCAATGGGTCAAAAATGACCCCAAACAGACTCCTAGGGTTAAGCAGACCATTATATTTAATATTCAAGGAATCCTTAAGTCAAGTTAAACTTCCTGATATTTGGAAGAAAGAAGTGTTCCCCTATTCAAGGAAGGGAGTAGACAGAATCCACTCAACTACCAACCAGTATCACTGACCAGTGTTGTTAGTTAGATATATACTAGAAAAGCTAATAAGGAAAGTTTGGGTAAACCATCTAGAAGAACAAAATATGATAATAGAAAGGCAGTTCGGTTATAAAAAGGGAAAATCATGTGTTACTAATCTATTAAGCTACTATGATAGAGTTGCAGAAACATTACAGAAAAGAGAAGGATGGGTGGATAGTATCTGTCTAGATTTTAAGAAAGCATTTGACAGAGTACCACACCACAGATTTTTATGGAAACTGTATCATCAAGGAGGAATCTATGGCAACCTGTACTGTTGGATGCAGGATTTTCTCAGTAAAAAAGTAGTGGAAAAAATACTAAGGGGAAATTATTCATTATGGAGAGAAGTGACTAGTGGAGTTCCACAGGCCTAAGTGCTGGTATCAGTTACTAAAAACATATAAATGACATAGACAGTAACTAAACATGTACTAAAAACATATAAATGACATAGACAGTAACATTGGAAATGGAAGCTGTCAGTGTTTGCTGATGATGCAAAACTACAAAGGAGAATTACTAACACAGATTCTTGCAGAGAGCTACAAGAAGAATTAAGTAAACTTATGAATGGAGCAATACGTGGCAAATGGAATTTAGTGTGGACAAGTATTGTGTAATCAAGTTTGGTAAAAGTTGAAAAAGACCAGAGTGGGATTATACGTTAGGAAGTTCAGCCCTACACATATCAGAACAAGAGAAGGACCTAGGAGTGATATCAATAACAGACTATCTCCAGCTGACCACATCAATGAGAAGGTACAGAACATGTATACACTGCTTGCTAATATAAGAATATCATTCACATATACAAATGAAGACATGCAGAGAAAGACAGTAACATCATTCATCAGACTAACCCTGGAGTATGCATCAGTAGTCTGGAATCCTCATCTCAAAAAATACATTGATAAAGATTGAAAAAGTACAAAGGGCTACTACAAGTTGGGTACCAAGCTTAAGGGGTCTAAGCTGTGAAGAAAGACTAGAAAAATTGAATCTGCCAAAGAGGAAAAGAGGAGACTTGATTATGCTATATAAATCCATCTCATGGAAAGAGAAAATAGGCATAAATGAGTATATAACCTATGGGGAAGCATCAGCAGGAGGACACTTCAAAAAACTACATAAAAAGGGAGGTGATAAAAACATAAGGAAGTTCAGTTTTCCAAAAAAGGGTAATTGATCAGTGGAGTGCACTACTAAATGAAATAGTGTGTGCCAAAACAATTCATATATTTAACAATATGTATGATAAAAATGGTTTAATGCACGGAACATACAAGCTTGACTCATTCTTGTAAAGATACAATTAGGTAAGAATACACACACACACACACACACACACACACACACACACACACACACACACAGGACACCCCTCGACGAAGCATTGTGAAGGTGTAGTCATAGTTGGGTTAATATGATGGCAGGACACAGACCAGCCACACACGGTAAACACAGAAGCCATGGTATAGCAGACACTGAGATAATATTCCTGCCTGCTGTCTCCCCTAACAGCCCACAATGCACTGAGGATTAACATATCAGAGGGGCCGCCGAAGGACGCCGCTTTCCATCACTGTATCACTGTCTGTTATATACTGATGTAGTAATTCATTGAAGGAGAAAATGTCTAATTAGAGACCTTAGGACATGAATTGTGTGTGTGTGTGTGTGTGTGTGTGTGTGTGTGTGTGTGTGT
>JAGKTI010007365.1:15837-30723 GCA_018397915.1 Birgus latro
CTCTCTCTCTCTCTCTCTCTCTCTCTCTCTCTCTCTCTCTCTCTCTCCTTTCCCAACGCCCTCTTTTCCTTATCTCTTCTCTATTTCCTCTAGCCTTATCTGCCTCTTCTCTACAGTCACTTTTCACCATCTTTATCCACTGTCTTTTCCCTAGCGCTTTCTGTCTCTTTTTTCATTGTCTTTCCCGCTCTGTCTTTTCCACCTTTCCATTACCTCTTTCTACTAACCTCTTTTCTGCTATTCATTTTACTCTTATCTCCCCCTGTCCTCACGACCCACCGTAGTCCTACCCTTTCCACTATCCCCATCGCTTGTCCATATCCCCTATCCCCCTCCTCTATCCCTCTCCACTGCCCATCTCTACTACCCCTCTCCAATATCCCTATCCTCTATCCCTCTCAGTCTCCCTCTCCACTCTCCTTCTTCACAATCCCTCTCCACTATCCCTATCCACCATCTCTATCCACCATCCCTTTTCACTACCCCTTTCCCTAATTTCCTTCCTAATGCTCAATAATCGTGTTTTTAATCCCTATATAGCGACACATTCATCCTTTAAAAAATAAAATAATGTGGTTATATTAAAAATAAAGTACATTACTGACAGGGAGAAATGGAGGCTGTTTTTACTCCCTCAGTGCTAGAGCTCATTTCTGATTAAACAAAAGCATATGTATTAAAAAGACAAGATAGATATTCCTTTTCTTTGTAAAATGTATAAAAAGTTTTTGCATTCCTAGTCACCCCATCCCCATCAGACCCCAAACTTCAGGCTGTCAGAGGATGTGGATAGAAAAAAAATAATCGTCTGAAAACCACCTGTCATAACTAGAAATATGTATGTATGTATGTGGGTGTTTATATATGTATGTGAGTATGTATGTATTTATATATGCAAGTATGTTAAAAGTTATGAAGGAACAAGCGTCTATGGGTTCGCCAATACAGAATGCAAAAAATATAATTCAAAAGCGATTATAAAGTCTGATATATAAAATTCTTCTCCACGCCCTCTTTCACCCCAGCTCGACCCGGCCTTACTCCAGCACAAGTTAACCTCGTCCCTTCCACGACCTCCTAGTATATATGTATAACTTGTAGATCACTTTAATTACTTTAAAATAGACTTTTTTCAGGGGGTTCTCCTCACGTGGCTATAATTAATTGGTGGTAGGAGATTTAAGTTACAAAAAGACGTCACATAACTTAAGGGGTTGTGAGAAAGTGAGAAGAAATCGTTTGGGCGGAATAATAATAATAATAATAACAATAATAATAATAATAATAATAATAATAATAATAATAATAATAATAGCAATAATAGTAGTAGTAGTAGTAGTGGTAGTAGTACATGGTAATAATAATAATGATGACTACTTTTGCTACTACTACTACTACTACTACTACTACCAAAATAAAACTATGATAAGTATTTCTATGCCTTCACGCCCTAGCCCCACCAAGCCCTCGCCACTTCCCCGTTGGACAAGGCGAGGGAGGCGGCCCGGTAGGTGAGATGGGTCCACTGATACCGCGCCGGCAATTATGGGAAAACACATTTACCCTCACTCGGAAAATTGGAAATTGCTGCTAATGGCCCTGGCGATCAGTGGGGCTCGTGGTGGGGTGTGGCACTTCCTCTCTGCCTCGTCTTTGGCCTTTGCTGAAGATGTAGGAAGAAGGGGGTGGCAAGGGACAGGCATTTAGAGAGGGGCTTCGTCTGTTTTCTTACTTTTTACCTCTTCAATCCGATACAGGAGAGGAAATGAGCAAGGAAACAGTGACATTTACCCAAACGCACAGTAACACACAAACCCAAACATCACGAAGGACGTATAGCTAAAGAATATACTGTTTTAAAGCCATCCTACACGCTTATAAATATGAATATCTGGAAAACTAGGTCAAAAAAAAGAAAGAATATGCATGACCCCTATCCTATGCAGGTGGGTCACGGGGTAAAAGGGGGAGGGGGCATAATTAAGAGGTACCCAGCAGATGGCTAATGAGTATGCAGGTATTTAAAAATGGAGTGATAGTTAGGAAGCATACTTGGTTTCCTGGTTAAAAGGAAAATACACGCACGCACGCACGCAAGCACACTCTCTCTCTCTCTCTCTCTCTCTCTCTCTCTCTCTCTCTCTCTCTCTCTCTCTCTCACACACACACACACACACACACACACACACACACACACACATTACAATAATAATCTGAACACAGAAAAAAAAAGACATAATAATCAGCTGCATTAGAAATATTTTTACTTTTTCACTATAAAATTACTTTGTCACGTCACACCCTGAAGATTTAAGACTAGTAATGTCAGGGAAGACTCTCATAATGAAGAGGTTGCATGAGAAATAATCACATAGCATAAAAAGAACACACATAACATACCGTAAAACGAACACAAAATAAAGAGCACAATTTACAGAAAAACCAAATTATGAGTAAGATAAAAAAAATATTTGCTATATCACAAAGAAATAATCCAAAGAGTACAAGGAAAACATCAACGCCGGGGATGAGATCACAATGGACAACGTGATATAACTGATGATCATGCCAGACTCTGAGATAATAAATGATTATGCTAGTCTCCTTACTTAATCGGCACTCATCACCAGGACCCCACGCTGGCCAGGTGTGTGGTGGCCAGGTGTGTGGTGGCCAGGTGTGTGGTATGTGGTGGTGGCCAGGTGTGTGGTGGCCAGGTGTGTGGTGGTCAGGTGCTGCTAACATCACAACGTCATTTGCAAACAACTGTCCCCCCCGCCCTTCAAACACACACGCGTACAGTATATCTATCTGTTTATCTATCTATCTATTATCTGTTTATCTACCTATCTATCTATCTATAACTCATGCATCTGGCCACCCACACGTGCCACACCTGCATAAAGGGGTCCTGTTGTTTATGCTACTAAATTATTGGCCACCTCCCCTAGCACATCTGCCAACCACCACAGCCTGGCCACTACACACAGGACATGATGCGCATTGTTAGGCAGACCAGGTGTGTGCCTTCATAAATAACATCAAGGCTAACCCCAGAATTATGTGTTGTGCTTAACTGGGTAGAAAAAATGATTCGTATACTGCGCAGCGCATTGTATGTGGGATATATATTTAATTTTTCTTAAGCACTGATGCCATATTTACAGGAATATAATAGGCAGATAAAGAGATACTGTAGTTATCAGTAGGTATACGAGTAGGCGATTACCTGTCCACTCTAAAGATTGTAAATAATGGTCCATAGATATACAAGCCAGTGTGCAAAAAAAAAAATCTACGGGATGTTTTCGGCACAGTTCACCCATCGCTTCATTTAGTGTTGCGTGCGGGGTGCAGAAGCTGGCGAGGGCGGGGTGGGAGATGTGGGTGAATTAGGAAGATAAGGGATGGGGAGAGAAAACGAGGGATGGATAGAAGAATAAGTGAGTGATGGATTGGGTGAGTAAGTGACAGAAGAAGATAGTAAACGAGGGAAGGTGAGAAAGAGTGAAGGATGGAGGGAGTAAGTGACGGGTGAGGAGAGTAATGGAGGGATGGGGAGAGCAATGGAGGAATCGGGAGAGAGAGCGACGGATGGAGAAGATGAATGAAAGGAGGAACACATGGAAACTACAATGTCTGGAGGTATAACGCTGGAGAGATATGCTGGTCAGCGACGCCTTCACGTGGTGCCACCGATATAACTGGTATTGTATTACTATGTGTATGAACGTCTATAAAAAAAAGATGTCGTGTGTCCGAGGCTCAAGGCTAGAAGAAGATGAGGAACGGAGTTAGTTTTACATTGCCTGGTTGTGTATCATTTATGAAACACTTATTGAAATCCTGACTGATATATCTGGCATTAAGGGTTAGCTCTCTTTACTGATATTAACTGTATCAATTAGCAAAAACCATGACCTTGAAAAGCAACTGTGTCTTTAAAATAATGTATCGTAGGAATGGATGGTATGGGTGATTGCGATGGTGACACATGTACGGTATGATCAGAGGCGGCTGAATCACGTCACTTTCTCGCAATAATACTTACAAAACAGATATGATACTATCATCTTTAGCCTACCTAAAAACCTGCCTACCCACCCACCTACGTGTCTACCTGCCTACCTGCCTACGTATCCACCTACCTGTCTATACTTAACTACCAATATGCCTACAAGTCTTCCTAAGTACCAATCCGTCTACCTGTGTACCTATTTATCCTACCTTTCTTCTTGCCTACCTGTCTCCCTAATTTCCAACCTGCCAACCTACCAACTGCCTGCCTACCTTCTTACCTGTCTCCCTCATTTCCAACCTACCAGCCTACCTAATGCCTGCCTACCTTCTTACCTACCTGTCTCCCTAATTTCCAACTTGCCAACCTACCAACTGCCTGCCTACCTACCTGCCTACTGACCTACTAACCAACCTACCTGTCCTTCGTCTCGGCGGCCTAATTAACCTGGGCAGACAGCGGAAACGTGACCTCGACATTTAGACCAGCTGAGTCACTAGCCTCATCTTGGTCACATCTCCCTCTTGCCTAAGCCTCTTCCTCAGTATTCTCTGTCCGTCCGTCTGTCTGTCTTAATGTTTTGTCTGTCTGTCTGCCTGTCTGTCTTAATATTTTGTCCGTCTGTCTGTCTTAATATTTCGTCCTACAGTAACTCTCGTGTTTATATTTCAATCGCTTTCACTAATTATTCTCTTGTTCATTTCCTAAGATTTTTAATAATTCTTAGAACCTTAACCTCTCTCTCGCTCTTTCTCTCTCTCCCTCCACACACACACACACACACACACACACACACACACACACACACACACACACACACACACACAACATCATTCCCTCACATTCTCTCTTAAGCTGTTTCACACACACACACACACACATGATCACCCACTTCCGGTTTCTTTAATGTCCCCCTTCATCACTTCCTCTAACATACACTTGATCATTCAATACTACTGAAGAGCACTTGTTTTTCCCCATATTTCCCAGTTTGCTTTTTCTTTTTATGTGCACTGCTCTGGCTATAGGATTAACAGCCCGTTCCTTGAGGCCTAGCAGTCCTCCTAAGTACTATACACCTCCACATGTCACCACTTCGGCGCTAACACCCACCGTTCATATTTAATACACGCTAGAGTGGTGTATTGGTATTAGCAGGGAGGGGGGAGGTTCCGAAGTATCGCGGGTCTTTGACAGATTAATACTGTTCTTTGACGAAATTTACATCCTTTAATCTGTTTCCTGCCCCAGATGGATTCGAACCTGCGTCCAATGGAACAGTAGACAGCCTCTCCATCAACTCACAACCTCATTTCGGTCCCTGTATTTTGCTACCTACTCTGTTTCTCTCTTTTTCACACAAGGGACATGAGAAATATGGAAAATTATAACAGTTGGACAGCTAAATGAAGGCAGGAACGAAACAGACTGGCAGATGCAGAAAGCAGAAAATATTGGGCACGAAAAAGGAGAAAATCAGAGAGAGGAGAATGGTGAGGGAAAACCGACAGATGAGAAAGTAGAAGAATCATGGAAACAAGAAGGAAATCAGATGGAAAGACAGAATGAAGAGGGAGAAATGCAAAGAGGACAAGGAGAACACGAAGGCCATGAGGTAAATTTAAAAAAGAAAAGAAAATTAAGGTGACATGGAAAGAAAATTGGGGCGTTTAGCATGAATGATACAAGATGAGTCAAGAAATGAAGAAGAGATACGAATGGAAATAAATGAACAAGACAAGGAATGGGGAAGGAGAGAGAAGGGTAAAGGAAAGGGGCACAGGAAGGAAAGAAGGAAGGGGGAAAGGTATTCGGCACAGGTGTAACGGTCGACAGAGAAGGTGAGGGAGGAGGGAAGGAAGGTTATGAGAGAAAGGGTTTGAGATAGAAGGCAATTAAGGAAGGAAAGAAGGAAATAGGGAAGGAGGGAAGGAAGAAAGAAGGAAAAAAGGAAAGGAAGGAAGGATACAAATTACTGCATAGTTTAGAAGTAGGAAGAAAAGTAAATGAATAGGGAGGTTGGGGGGCAAAAGAAACCGTGAAAGGAAGGGGTGGAGAAAGTAGGGGAGGATAATAAGAGGAGGAGGAGGAGGAGGAGGGGAAGGAAGTGGGGGGATAGAATTGAGGCAGGTGTATGGGAGACAGAGAAGGAGGGAGGGGAAGGAAGGGAGGAGGCCGCGAGGGGAAGGAAGGCGAGAGGGAGGGAAGAGAGAGGAGGGAGGGAAGGGAAGTAGAGGAAGAGGGGGGGGGACTAAAGCAATAGGTCACCGGGCTTCCTCTCCTCTCTAAAAGGTCAAATGAAGGTCGTGCTTGTTAAAACCTGAGGAGTCATATTCATAAAGCTTCTCAACTAAATTACCTTAAAACAAGTCTTCATATCCGTGCATTAATATCCTCAATCGTTTGCCTTTTGTAGTTTTCAGTTTAAAATTTACTCTGATTTTATTGCTACGTGTCTGGTAGGTTTATGAATCAAGGGAAACGTATATACAATTTATAATATTCCTGTTTCGTTCAGTTCCGTGGTGCGTTTCTCATATTAACCACGAACACAAAACAATTTTCTTCAAACGATGTTATGTAATTCTAGTTTGTAATGAGGTGATTAAGGATATGATCTGTATTCTCGTCGACATTAAAAATATATAAAACGAAAAAAAAAGGGGATATTAATGGGTAGCCTGAAAAATAAATCGCTAAGAAAGAGGTGTTTAGGAGCCTCCTTAAACGACGAGAATTTGGGCACCAGACAAGGGAGGGAGCAGGATGGGCGTTGTTTTCCCTGGCCCGGACCCAACTGAGACCGGTGGGTGGAGAGTGGTCATTCATTGTACACCTGCGGACAATAATTTCGATTCACATTATACTCCAACAATTTTGAAACTCTCGCATACTATTCTGGAAAGTTTGGTGGGTTTCAAAGGCCAGATCAGGGGGTATCTAAAGTTATTGTTCACCGTCTCCTTATTTTTCGCTGAGGGGTGTACCACTATTTATGCCCACAGCTGTACACAAACACCGGGAGTGCTCATGGAAGAATAAACACACGCAAAACGCACGCAAAACGCACGGATAAGTCTATATATGCAACATTCTCTTTACCTGGCTATGTTCATTTATACAGTTCTTCACAGTCCAGTGTTTCTCTCAGCGATATGTACTGAAGTATTTCCTGTCAATCTAATCACTGACTCAAACACACGTTAAGTAAATACTATGATTATCTCACGGGACATTTAAGCTGATTTAGAGTAATGAGATGATGATGATAATAATAATAATAAATAATAACAATAATAAAGCTACTACTACTACTTCTACTACTACTTCTGTTACTACTACATCTACTACTACTACTACTACTACTATTATTGCTACTACTACTACTACTACTACTACAAGGACAATACTTGTTAACCCCAAGATTGTATAATTAATAGGAGTATGTGAGCCCTGATATTTACTCTGTATTCAGCCACGGCAACTCTATCAGTAAAAGAGTTAATTTTATTACGACTTAAATTATCTTTTCAGGTTAAAGACAGGGTATGTGTAAGAGAAAAAAATATATATATATAATTCTGGCTGCGCTTAATTTTCTAGTAATAGGCCAACTGAAGTCAAGGCTGTCAAATATCGAACCCGGGACTGTCAGATATCGAACCCAGGACTGTCAAATATCGAACCCAAGACTGCCCAATATCGAACCCAAGACTGCCCGATATCGAACCCAGGACCGCCAGAGGATAGTCCAATTATACAGGTTTCTTACATCATAATTTTATCTGATTAATTTCCAGGTAAGTAGACAGGTTACAAGTTAATTAATGAACAGGAGCATCAGGCAGTGTTTCCTCGATACACCTGTGGAGGGGTGGCGTCAGGTGAGCTTCCCACGCCTCACCGTAGAGAGCCCGGGGGCAAGGTAGGGTGGGGCTCTGAAGGAGGAAGGATGAGGGCTATTGTGAGAGGAGGAGGAAGGATGAGGGGAAGAGTGAGAGGAGGAGGAGGAGGAGAGGGGGGAGGAGGAGGAGGAAGAAGAAGGAAAGACAGCCAATTAAGGAAAAGGAGTAGGTGTGGGAACTGAAGGAGAGAGGAAGGAAAAGGAAGATTATAGGCAAGGTGAGGTGGGAAGGGAAACAAAAGGTGGATTATTACAACTGTTAGGCAACGAGGGGGCAGCCAGCGCTATAGACTGGCTGGTAGAGGAAATTTGCCATATTGCAGAAACTGTGACATCATTATCCCTTTAACACGAGGAGATGAGAGTTAAAGACGTATAATTAAAGATAACAAGGAAAATGTATTCGCTAAGAATGTTGGGCCTAATTTACAGTAGGTATTTCATTCAGGTGGCTGAGTAGCGGCTTTCTTCAGTTCAGGGAAGATCCTGTCCTCTAAAATAAAGGCATAAAAAAAAGAAAGGAAGACGTAGGAAAAGAGAGCAAGAGGAGGAAAGGGTAGGAAAGAAAGAAGAAGGTGAGACAGAAACGAAGAAATAAAACAAAGAAGGAGAACAGGAACGTGGGAATGTGGAAAGAAAAAAAGTTTAAAGCGAAGACAGGAAATACAAAAACGTGGGAAAACTGAGAGAAAGGAAGAAGGAAGAGTGAGGGAGGGAGGAGGGAGGGAAGGGGAGGGAGAGGGAAGAGGAAGGGGAGGAGAGGAGGAGGGGGAGAAAAGAAGAAGGAGAAGGAAAGGGAGGGGAAGAGGGAGAGAAACAAGGCCAGTGGACACCTACACACCTTGTCCAGCGGAAGTTATTTGTGAGGGACGGAGAGGAGCACAGGTGGAGGAAGAGGGGAGGAGGGGGGGAAGGATGCGTCTCCAGGTAATTACAGGTGTTCCCGAGGTGCTGGTGCCACGCGTCTCACCAGCAGAGGCGTACTGGGACACACATTCACCAGTTACATCGTCATATTATAACTCACCAATCAGTATTACCAGTCATAAATTCACCAGTTTCTAGTACCATCATCAGTCTTTGCATTATAACACCAGTCAGTAGTAAGAGTGACAAGCCATTATTCTTAACCAGGAGTAACGCACCGGGACACACCCTCCACCAGGTACCAGTACAATAAATTACCAGTTAGTAGTACCAATCATAAGCATAATATCATCACCCAGTCACACTCCGATGTACAGTTGGCAACACATGTACCTGGGACACTGTCTAGGAACAATTTCCGACGTTCATGCATCACGTTGACTTGGCAATTCAACCAATATTAACCTCGTTCTCTGATGTCAGTGCCACCAACAACGTGATTATGTCAAGGCTGTCAAGTGTACCAAATGCTAGACCTCTGCTACACACTGATGCTGTCCCATATTCGTATGCTGCCAACTGTACGTCTGAAGTCTGAAGGGGTTAGTGAAGTGTCTGTGTAACCTCACTAACTTGTAAAATCTCTCGCAAAAAATAAATAAAGGAAGGAAGAAAACCATTTGGTAGCAGCAAGGGCAAACTAGTGAATACGTAACGGGATTCGATGAAATACTGGACGAATGAATCCTTCCCAAGTCACGAAAGAATACCCCTTTATCATATCTTACAGTAATAATGATGATGATGATGATGATAGTAATAACAATACTGCAACAACTGCAATAACAAATTACTACTACAACTAATACCACTACTACTACTACTACTAATAATAATAATAATAATAATAAAATAATAATACGAACAATAATCTGTAACTTTCTACATGGCAGCCAAACTGTCACGTCATTCACTGTAATATACAACACCTCTCACGACTCCGAGATGTCAGTGCTATCAGGCCCTTCACACCTTACCACGTTTTTGTGAATGGGTGAGGGAGGCGTCACGAGAGAGAGTTGCGTGCGTGTGTACGACTTACTACACACCACACCCCGCTATTCACAGTCCCATCGCGTCCGCCTGAATGAACGGAAGCACCAGTATTAAGAGAACCCTGGAGAATATTAATAGAATCCCTGACGAAACTGATGGCATGTCATAACAGTCACAGATTTAAGATTACACAGACTTTATATTTTAGTATGAGTCTCATACTCGTATAATGGAATGGAATGGAATATGAAGTTTAGGCCGAAGGCCAAGCACTGGGACCTAAGAGGTCATTCAGCGCTTTGATGAGTGAAGTATGAAAGATGATGGTTTAAAAGAGTGAGTTTAAAAATGGTATGATGAAATATCAGCAAATATACGCAGCGTCTGTGTGGTTATGTGTACTTATTGAGAATTACTCCAAAGGAGGAAGCGCATATCTCGGGTATCAAGTTAAAGTATGCAACAAAATACGTAATAGAATGTAGCAGTATGGATGAACTTCTAGCAGTGTCAGTAATGTGTCCAGCCATCTCGAAAAGAACGGATCTTGCATTTGGCTCTCTGGTATTTTGTTTTAATTATTTTTTGGGGGGAGCTATTGCTTTGGCCTTTGGTTCCTTTTTCCTTGCATAAAAAACACTATATGTAACATATGGGCAGTCATGCGTTTTAACAGAGAATATTGTCACGAGGGAGAAGGGAATATATGAAAGTAAAGCAAGTAACAGTATAAAACAATAGTATAGAATGTACTGGAGAATCTAACATAATACCAGTGAGTGCTTATATTCTCCTTCCACGCCTTCAAGCGTCCAAAAGAAATGCGCAAAGGAAAAAAAATCTTTAGGATGTTTTTCAAAGTAACAGCCAGCAGAATGTATGAAAATGAAAAAGAATGGCAGTAAATAAGAAAAAGCAATCTCTATGCAATCGTGGGAGCTTGTAGAGAATGACGCTATGAGGAAGAAGTGTCTTTATATTACGAGTATGTCAAAGAATTGTGTGAATTAGCATGCGTAGGAGAATGTAATACAATGAGTATGAGAATGTGACAAAGTGAGTGTGTACAGTAATTAAGTACAAAGTCTAAAGTCATAAGTCATGTGTACTTGTTGAGAATTACTTCAGGAGGAACAATAATGCGTATATAAGTAACGCCAAGTAATAAAGCGTAAGATAATGTAACAATGTCAGTGCGTAAGTACATGCAACGTCTCTTCCGCTCATGCCCACTTGTGGAAAATTAGGGCAAGAGGAAAGAGCGTTTATACGAAGCGTATTTTGGCGTGAAGAGAGCGTGTCCACCCCTTCCCAGCCACATTGCAGTTATGGGGAGCGTGGGAATACCTTGGGGCAGAGGACATCCTTGCATTCACCCCTTCCTCTCTCATACACTCTTCCTCCCTCTGTTCCTTTCTCACACGTCCTTGCTGTCACCCCTTCCTCTCTCTCACACACACTTTCTCCCTCTCTTCCTCTCTTACACATCCTTGCTCTCACCCTTCCCTCTCTCACTCACACTTCTCCCCTCCCTCTTAATCCTTCACACACCTTTCCTTCTCTCTTCCTCTTTCCTCTATTGTTCTCTCTTTCTTATTTTCCTGGCCAGTCTTTCCCCTCTCATGTCACTTCTATTTTTCCTGTTTCCTTAGTCGTTCCCTCTCTCTCTTCCCCCTTTCCTACAGGCTATCCTTCCACTAATTCCCTCTTTCTACTCTTTAGCTGCCCTCTCATCCTCATTTTCCCCAGTCAACTTCCATCTTTCAGTCTTCATTCTAGTCCTTCTTTCTCTTCATTCTAGTCTTTTCTTTATTTCTGTCCACCTCTCTCCCTTATCTTCAATTAATTCTTTTCTCTCTCTCTTCTTCTCTCCTACATCTTTTCCTTCCTCATTCCTCTCACTTCCCCCATCTTCCCAATAATTTTCTTGATCTCTTTCTCTTCATTTCTTCCAGCTTTTACTGTATTTTCCTTTTTCGTCCCCCTTCTTCTCTCCTACATCTTTTCCTTCCTCATTCCTCTTTCCTCTCCTCATTTCTCCTCCTTTCTCAGTCCCTTTTCTTCTGGTTGTCTTCTACCTGTTCTGTCTCTCACTTAGTCCCCAAGTCAGGTTTTTAGTCCTTAAGACTTTTTTTTTCCCTTGCTTCATTTACCATTCACTCTTATTTTGCTTCACTAAGTTCCCATCCTCTTCCCCGTACCCAAACCCTTCTCTTCATGTAGTCTTTTCAGTACAGTTCTATGTCTTTTTACCTTATTCCTTTATTTTCAGATCTCATCTTACCTCATTTACCATTCACTCTAACTCTGCTTCACCAAGTTCCCAGCCTCTTCTCCATACCCACATTCTCTTCTTCATCTAGACTTTTCAGTACAGTTCGATGTCTTTTTCTACTTATTCTTGAACCATACGAGCACCATCAGTCAAGAAGAGCCCTCTTGTGGCACAGGGAACTAACTTTCACCCTACCTTTTCCTCCCTCGCCTTCCTCTTTCCCTGCCACTTTCCCGTCCCCCACACAAACAAGGGAGCACCGTGTTTCCCTGTAAGGCCGGAAGCGCCCCTTAACTCTCACCAACAAGTGCACTTCCGTCTGATCCCCTCCCCCTTCCCTCTTCCTCCAGTTTCCCACCTCTTTCCCTCTCTCCCCATCGTCTTCTTTACTTACCCACTTCATCTCTCCTTCCAGAATCGTCTTAATCCTTTCGCCTCTTTGAAGCCTAAAGTCTTCAGCCCTAAATATCTTGTCTTTCCTACTCTCGTACTTATTACAATTATCCCTCTTTCCTCGTCTTCACTTTTCCTATCCCACTTTCCTTTCCTTCCCTCTCTCTCTCTGTCCTCCTCCCCTCCTCTCTCTCTAGTCCTTTCCCCCCCTCCCATCTAATTCTGTAATATTCTCCCCTTTCCCTCCCCACCTTTTTCTTCGTTATTCTTACCTTCAGTTCACATATTTAAATAATTTAGTTATAGTCTGTAAAAAAAAGAAAAAAAAGAAACGAAAAGAAAGGTCTTAAAAGGATCAGGTTTGTTGCTCTGCTTTCCTTTGTACTCCTCCCTCCCTCTCTCTCTCTCTTTCTCTCGTTCGCTCGCTGGCTCGCTCAGCATATTTGATTAACGTGTTCATCACCCTATTAAGTCACCTTGATGTATACTTCCCTGGCTGGCTTCATAAACACATTGATTTATTACCTGTGTTGTGGGTAGGGGTGTGTGTTGTGGGTAGGGGTGTGTTGTGGGTAGGGGGGTGTTGTGGGTAGGGGTGTGTCGTGGGTAGGAGTGTGTTGTGGGTAGGGGTGTGTTGTGGGTAGGGGCGTGTTGTGGGTAGAGGTGTGTTGTGGTAGGGGTGTGTTGTGGTAGGGGTGTGTTGTGGGTAGGGGTGTGTTGTGGGTAGAGGCGTTGTGGGTAGGAGTCTGATACGCTAGGAATGGAGAGAGGTCAGCAAAAAACAAGACAAAAAGCCATTTCGGAAGAGAGGAAGCTGACAGGAAAGAACTGAAACTGAATGAACAGATGAGCGGAAGGAAGGATGATAGTTATGGTGCCAGAAAAAAAAGGAGACAGGGAAAGCAGGAAGGCGGGGAAGGAGAGGAATGCACGGGAGGAAGAGAGGAGAGTTTAGGAGAGGAAGAGGACGGAGAGAGGAAGGCAGGAAGGAAGGGCGTATTGATCCCAAGGCTCCATCCTGTTATGGAAGAAGGAAGAAAGGTGTGGGTAGGATAGGAAAGGAGGGTGAACGAGCTGGAAATAAAGAAGAATAAAGATAAATATGAAACAGAGCAAACATGAAGAGGTGTGAAGGATTTAAGCTTTCCAACACCATAACGTCTTTTTCCCTTTCATATTTTTTATCAACAACTTATTTTACTCGGTTTAGGTTAGAAGTTTCGAAGTGGTAAATTAAGATACAGCCTTCACTAATTTACCCAGCATGAGAGTCCTTTCCTCAGTTGTGTAAAGCGATCTAAAAGCGGCAAGAACAATTTGAAAAAGATGTTACCCGATGAAGGACTTTTACTCATTAAAGAAAATGGAAAAAGAGATAAATGGTGACAAGAGGAAAAAACTGTAGGAAATTAGGAGATAGGCAGAGGTCAGATAATATTTCCTTATACCAGGAAAGATTATAGGTAAGCAGATATAAACAACTGATCAGCTTTATCACCAAAACCAACAGCCTATGTCATTCCCCTGCAGGATCTGTGCCTTGCCCATTTTTTTTTTTCCCCAAACCGTCTGTCTTCTGACTTCATTTCTGGGCTGCCACTCTTATATCCTAGTTTTCCATCGATTATATTTTCTGCTAACGGTATGGGGCTAATATCTTCTTACTTCTCAATTGAGGTGGTTGATTGATTGCATCTTTGATCTTGGCTGTTCTCTGAGAAACTCCTTCAACACGTTACCTGACTTATCCTTTCCATCTCCCTTTAGCACTTCAAGATTTACGTTCTAATAAAAAAAAAAAAAAAGATATTACACTGAAGAAATGAGGCAAGTGAGATTAGCAGAAAAAAGGAGTGACGAAGAGTAGAGCTCAAAGACAGATACAGAAAATATGCAAAGAAAATTAGTTATTATAAGAGAAAAATACAAAAAAAAACAAGTGTTCCTTAACTGCAGCTCTAACTCTTTAAATGCTTTCCAGACAAACAGAGAAGTGATGACAGAAACAAGGAGACACAAAAGCGTAGACTACTTTATTTTTTTTTTCTTTTCCGACTCTGAGCAAAGTCTTCAGGGTCTATCCTCAAGCCCCAGTAATCTTCCTGCACACCCCCAAATGTCACCACTTCGGCGCTAACACCCACCGTCCATAATGAATACATGCTAGGGGTGTCTCATACAGGACTGGTGTATTGGTATTAGTAAGGGTATTCTTACATGTCACACTGCGAGTGGATATCGAACTTGTTTCAAGGTTTCAGTCTAGTTCATGGTAAAAACAGAATAATATAAAGACCAGGTGCTTGCTAAACACACACACACACACACACACACACACACACACACACACACACACACACACACACACACACA
>JAGKTI010007366.1:0-10645 GCA_018397915.1 Birgus latro
GACAGATAGATAGACAGACAGATTGAGAAACGAGTAAGCTAGTGAAAGCAACACATACTACTGTACGTACAATGGAGCGGAAAGCAGTAACAAGAATGGGCGAGCAGTTTAGTATGTAATTTAATCGGTGACTGAGTCTGAAACAGACAGACTGCGAGTCAGTTTTCCCTGGCTAAGTAGACAGATTAATTTGGGAAATCAACTGGATGTAGAGGGGGCAACTGAATGGAAAAGTTAAAACTTGCTTGTCTGCAGATAATAGTCGGTGAATTGGGAATGAAGAATGAAATTTACAGACGACATAATGAATCTGAAAGTACATGTGAACAAAGTAGTTTATGAACGGATGTTGAGAACAGCAAAATGAGAGAGGCAACGACACTAGGCTCTCTGTAAGGAAGATTCTTTAACATGGACTGCAGGAACGTAGGATCGATGAGGAAGCAGGGGACAAAATGCAGCAGGGGAAGAGGGCGATTAGAACACTAAAGCACCAATTCAAGGTGGGAATATCAGTGTGGAAATGAAGGAGTCCCTGCACAAAACAAGTGTTTCTGCAAACTTTGACTTGTGAGAGTGAGATGTGGTGGAAGTCACGAGTGAAAGCAAAAGATTAGTTACCTTAGAAGTATAGTTGAAGTTACCTAGAGAAAAATTTGACAAAATGAACAAGAGATGCTTACAAGTGGTGACATGTAGTATGTGGGAGGACGGCTGGGCCTTGATAGCAGGCTGTAAAGCCTATGCCCAGAGTCGCACATAAAAAAAAAAAAAAACTGGAGTGGATATGGACGTAACAGCTGTAGTCATGAGGAATGTAATCAAGTGGTTTGAACAATGAGAATTCATGAAGAACAATAGTTTAATAGGGAATGAACTTCAAACAACCACTAATGAAAAAAAAGACAAATATGATTAATAGGGTGGAGGGGGGGGAATTAATTAATTTTGGAATATTTTGTTTGATGACAATGCATATTGTGAGTTTAGGTATAAACTCTTGAGAGACCAATTTTTAAGCGTGTTGGATGATATATACTGGTGCCGCATCTTACCCAAAGTTTGAGCCTAATAAGCAATATTATTATTGTAATGATAATTTTTTTTCTTGTTTGAAAAATGCGTTTGCTTTAGACTTACTTCATTAGAGGCTATATCCTAGTAATACCTGTATTTTTTTCTTTTTTCAGGGATTTGCCTTTTGTGTTATTATTAAGCAATTATTTACTATGACTGAAGCTATATTGTCAACGTCAGTGATGACAAGTAGGAGCAAAACCAAGATTTGGCGTGGCCAACCAAGTGAAACACTACTTGGAAATACGTTACCTCCTTGTGGAGTACAGCTAGAGGAACTTTTCTACCTGAAGCGGACGGAGACACGAACACTGACGGATTCACCATGTGTTCTGTCTGAAGAACTTAGGGGATTCTGGAAGAGAGCTCGCATTCCTGCATCTGAGCTACGGAATCGTATCCCCAAAATCGATTCTCTCTATAAAGAGTGGAGAAAGATGGAGAAGAGTAAGAGCTGGAATACAGAAGGAGAAAAGAGAAAGAACTTCCAAGAACAGATGAAAGATCTCTTTGACACTGCATACACGAATGCCTTCGACCTCATCAAAAATCGAGAGGATAAGGCGTTTCTTGTTGCTCAGAGGTAAAAACGGAGGCGATGCTCTGTTCTGGGTATTGATGTCAATCTCCACAGAAACGAAAGAAAACAGAGAGAGAGAGAGACATCAGATTCAACAGGAGAAGAGAGAGCGTGAGGAATGTCATCGAGCAGTGAGAGAGGAAATAGTGGAGCTGTAGGAAAGCCCAACTAGTGAAGAAGACAAAACAGGTGACGATTATTCAGATACAGCAGGTCCTTCCTTTTCGGCTGCAGCTCCTCCTCTGAAACGCCAACGAGCATGAAAAACAGTTGTCACTTCTCCAGTTGCTGCTGCTTTAGATCAGACTAAGACTTCAGACCGTGCTGCAGTCCATCTTCTTTTGTTTTAATGCTAGGAAGAAGGAACGAAAGCCCAGGAGCCCACAAACCGTTCCTTCCAAGAAAAAAAAAATCAACAGAGTGCCAAATTCAAGATCCGTTCATTTCGAGATGCCTGGACACACTGCATTTGAAAAACTGGAGATCATAGGAAGTAGGAAATACAGACAGAGGGAGACAGTTCCAGATTTGACCTGTTGCATAAATGAAGGACTGGGAGTAACGGTTAACTCTTGCATCAGAGAGTTGGACAGAAAAGGGATGAGAGTTTGTTGCTAGACGGGTTGTTTTCTGGAACCACTTCTGCCTGTGGACAATATCCAACAATGTATACTATCAACAGGCAAAGTATCCGCCGAGATGGAATCACAAGTCGGAGGGATTCTGCAGCAAGGCTGTAGAAATCATTCCATCCAACTGATCCACTTGTAGTGCACTGGGATGGAAAACTAAATTCCGATGTAACATGAGCAAATGTCACTGAACGCCTTCCAAGTCTCGTCTCAGGTGATGGAGTTTCAAGCTTTTGAATGTACCCAGTTTGAATTCATGGACAGGAAACAACATGGCCAATGTCATCACCGAATCCTTGAATGACTGGGTTATATCTGAAAGTGTAGTAGGAATCGCATTCAACACCACTGCCAGCAATACCGGACTGTGGGCAGGGGCGTGCCCCCTTTTTCAACAACAGTTGCACATGGATCTCCTCCATCTGGCTTGTCGGCATGACATTTTTGAGATCCTTGTTCAAAAGGCCTTCACCCTTTGCCTTGGACCGTCCTCTGGTCCCAACAATCATATATTCAAGCAGTTCAAACCCAAGAGGGATACTACTGACACAACACGCTTTCAGACCTTGAATGACAATGAGGAAATGTTGGTGATTGATAGTGAGCAATGTGATGAGCTCATGGCATTTTGTATGAAACAGTTTCAAGAAAACCAGCCTCGAAATGATTAGCGAGAACTGCTAGAATTGTCCATTATTGTCTTGGGTGGTGTACCGTCCCGTGGAACACGGTTTCAGCACCCTGGTGCTTGCCACCATGCCAGATGGATGGCTAAAGTTATATACAGCATCAAAGTCTATCTATTCCAGCATCAGACAAACATCACATTGGAGCAAGGCCAAGAATTGAAGCTATTTGTTGTGTTCATCATGAAGCAATACCTGAAATCATGGTTCATGGCAACAAAAGCAGATCTAGCTCCAGCAAACGATCTGAGGCTTCTCTAAGAACTGTCACTTTATCCTGTTAAGGACATCTCACAGGTCTGCTTGAAAGCATTTGGTCGTCATTTGCGGTATGTCAGAGCAATTAGTTGGATTGGCCTTTTTTGATCCAACTGTTGAACCTAAAGAGAAGCGAAAATTGGTGATGGCTCTTAACGAAGAAGGAAGCAAAGATCAAGTAAAAGAGCAACAGTTGAACTTGAGGTGACAGCACTGAATCAGAAAGCAATTACAAGTGTTGTGACAGGTAACGCCAAGATTATCTTCACACTGATTGGCCTTCCTCATTCATTCCTAGAGTTTGATCCATCCACATGGGAAAGTCGTGAGGATTACAAGGAAGCTGAGCGCATTGTCCAGGAGCTACAGGTCACAAATGACTCTGCTGAAAGAGGGGTAGCACAGATCAAAAAATTTAATCCAGTGCAGAACAAGAACGAAAATCAACGGCAGTTTCTTCTCCAGGTCGTTGAGCAACACAGGCAAGCGTATCCAGATGCGAAGAAGGCTACAGTTGGCAGCAGTTACAAGCCACAAAACTAGGCAACAATGAGTGGGAGTTTGGTTCCCATGATACCGCCAGCAGTGAGGGGCTAATACTCTGCAAAGAGGGGAACCTACGTAACCCAATGACATATTAACAATACGCCATAACAGTACAATTTTGAACGTGATGCGGCACCAGTTAAAATTATCTATTAAGCATGAAGATTTGCATACACTACTTTTTAATCAGGAGGAACGAAGTCCCGCAGAAGCCGAAGCAAATTTTTCAAGCTGAAAATTAAGGACCACCTACTGAATGAGTACGTTAGGAATGGCAAGCTGAACTGGAGGGAGGGATGTAGATGAGTGATGATAGATGAAACTGGGTACTACCTGTCACGGCTACCCACTGAGAATTCTGGAGATGGGTATATGGCACACAGTAAGTAAGCTATAAAATTACATGTCTTAACGTAATTAATTTTAATGTGTGTGTGTGTGTGTGTGTGTGTGTGTGTGTCTTGGTTATTACAACTTAATCTGCCTCCTTATTTATGTTTGCACCGGATATGTGTATCCTTTGAGTAGTGCACTGCTCTTCAGTACACTACCATTCTCACAGACATAAGAATCTAGCACCCACGAAGATGTTATATATTCACATGCAATAAATACAACAGAAAACTAAATACGCGTCTTGAAGACTGAATACAAACATGTGAAATTGTTTTGTTGGCTGGAAATCCCAGATATCCCTCTACACCCAACAAAGTAATTTCAATATCATTTACGGAAATTCTTCGGTAACACAGGAGTTGTTTGTGTTCTCCATCTTTAAATTCAGTGTAGTGCCCATCTTAGTAATTGTTGCGAATGTGTGTGCGTGTGTGGGGGGGATCGGTGGGTGGGGGTGGGGGTGTCCCTGGAATGCGTAGATTGGACGAGCTGCGAAGCTGTGTGTGATAAACACTGAGATAATAGAACACAATAATCTCAGCTTATGTGTAGTGTTGTAATACTTATAGTCTTCCGCTACATCGTTCCGTTAGAAACAAATCGACGAAAAGGTTAATATCAGGCAAAGAATTCCAGTTACTCAAAAGACAGTAGAATCCCTTGTATAACACAATGTATTTCATTGCATCTTACGGCACTGTTCTGCAGTGGAGTATTATGAAGCTCACTACACTCCTTCCATTCTGATCCAGAGCACACAAGAGTCACTTCACCATCCTTTCAACACCGATAGGGCAACAGGAATACAATCCACAAAATCACATTCCGGGAAACAAAAAGTAATATTCAGAAGCTTCACGTGCGGCACTTCCAGGAAGCACTTTGTGGCCGGACACCAAGGGCCAACTTGGAGTAGACTGAGAAAGGGAGGACAGAGTTGCAGCTCCCTCAAAGCCAGATAACTCGGAGAAGCCTCTTATCTCACACACTCGACCGATCTTATCTGAACTCAAGAAGGCAGGGACACCACACAACCCCTCTGATCACGTAGCCACCCATGGGGTAAAGTCTGTATCTACCTCTGTTTGATTTTCTATCACAGTATGGTATCTGTTTTTTTCTGTCTGACCCCTCTTCTCAGACAAACACTTTACGTATGTGTCATGGGAAGATGATAATGAAGTTCAATATTCACATTCTTTACTTCCAAAAATAGCTTCCAAGCTGAATAAACTCGCCTGCCAGCATTTAAAATATAATAATGTTATTACTGGATTGAAAGTTTTAAAGGAGGTGGTTTATAAGACAAGTATGATATTGTAGTAGTAGTAGTAGTAGAAGGAGCAGTAGCAGTCGTAACAGTAGTAGTATCTATCCGTATGTTTCAGTTTAGCCTCTGTCGCCTAGCAGCTGGAAACTATCACTCCTAAACCCAGGTCATCCGTCAGTAAAGCATTATTTCATCCGCTTCTGTTTTAAGACAAACGAGAGTTTTTCCGGACTCTCCCAGGGGCCGGACCTCAAAACGCCATCGTCACTGAGTAACTGAGATGCTTTATGACTGATGCACTGCATTGCTGAAGTACCTATTATCTTACATCCGCCAGGGTGGCGCCTGGTACGCGTGTTGTCCTACCGAGGGACTCATTCTCTGTTATGATTTTGTAGGTTATATAAACTTCGAAATTTTGAGAATTTGGTGTATAACTTTGGGAATGTGCGGAGGCTGAAATATAAAGCTTTTGCTCTAAGACGCAGGATTTTTAAGATATTTAGTTTTTCTTTTTCAGCTTAATTTTGGTAAGCTTTGGTTAGCTTGGGTAAATCTTGATAGAACTGAGTTTGAATTTTGGTGGGATAGGTCGGTTGTGAGTTTGTAAGTAAACTTCGGTGGAAAAATTCTGTGTTGGTACAATCGTTAAGGTTAGAGAGACAACTGACAGATTGAAAGTAGATAGATCGATGGGTGAATGAAAATGACAATGTCAGGCGAATGGACTGTGGGATTCACAAATAAATGAATTTATGAGTTGTGGTATAATATGGATTGCTGAACAGATGGAGATACCAGCAAAGACAGGTAAATACATTAGATAGATGGATGGAAGGATGGAGGATGGACAGATACGTGGATAATTATATTGTGTAGTGGAGACGTCCGGAAACTTTAAGGAGTAAGACGAAGAAATGCCAAGCTTTGCCGATTATCTGTTCTTTCTCTAGTGAATCTGAATGTAAACTATAATACTTTCTGCTGAACCCTCATGTTTTACCGGACTCTCCCAGGGATCGGGCCTAGAAATGCCTGTTAAGAAAAACAAAAATCTTTCTTTGGCAGGCAAAAGCTTCGTTCGTCAAGTAACATAAAAATCATAACTCGACGAATTACTTCTCTCTCCCCCATTTTCCACCTTCTTGCATCTCCCATCCCTCTCTCTTATATTTCACTCAGCGGGCTTAACGTCAAGAAGGGAGCAATAATTATCAGCGTAAAACCACAAACGGAACGCTACATTGAATCATCGAACGTGGTATCTTGAGAGCTTCTATGGATGGCTGAGACAAAAAGCCCTTCACTTTTTAGCCTTTTTGCCTCTCTCGCACTCTGTTCTTCTGCCACAAGTCTCTTACTTCAATATGTACTTGTCTACTTTTTCCCTCCAACCTCGACATCCCCTCAGCAACCTCTCGCCTCACTCAGCAATATAATAACAACCCAGCTACCTCTTGTTCACTTAGTCATTCACCTAATCACCCAACTCTCTTCCACTCACTCACTTCTCATGCACTCACCCACTCAGCCATCTCTCACCCACTCACCTACTCTACCATCCTTCACTCATTCCCTCTCCTCTCATTCACTCGCCCACCTCTCATCCATTCACCTACTTACTCACATCCCACCCACTCATCCACTCGCCCAACTTTTACCTTCATACACCCACCTATTAGCCACTCACATACTCACCTGTTTACCTACCTCCTACCCACACACATAGTCATCTATTAGCCCACTTGACCATCTTTCACCTATTACCCCACCTCTCACTCACTCATCCTCTCAAATATTCACTCATCCCTCACTCACTCTGTCACCTCTCGAACTCAGCCATCTCCCTCCATTCAGCCATTCCTCGCTCACTCAGCCACAGTTCATCCCGGCTGGCTATCTCTCCCCCGCCCTCTCCTCTCTTAGTCATTCATTGCCTACTCAGCACCTCACCCACTCAGCCAGTTTTCGTTCCACAAGGTCTACTCTCAGGTCATTTACCCACCCGTCCCACCTCACCAACTCACCCACCTACTTCTACTCACCCACCTCTCACTTACTCTACCACCTGTCGCTCCATTCAGCTCGCTCACTGACTCGTCCACCCACCTCCTCCAGCCCACCCACGCCTCACTCACTCGCATGGTCCTGCAAATAGCGAGGACTAAGGAGAAACCCCCACCCCCCTTCCAAGAAAAAAAAAATCAGTTGCCGGCACCACCTTATGACGGTCTCAGGGCCAGACTCGTAAATCGGAAAAGTTTGGCACTCGGGGCTATCCACGCCTTTACGGGGTCCATGACGGGAGGGGGCGAGGGGAGTTGGGGCGAGAGGGAACTTTAGATGAGCCTAAAGTGAATGAGTTCTAGCGGTTCACATTATTAGTACTTTCGCTATTTTCTTTGTTACGCTTCTTGTAAATAACCTACTCACAGTAAAATGTACAAGGTCATATTTTCTATTCATGTTGTTCTACTTCAACAAGAACTACTGCTGCTACTATTGCTACTGCTACTAGTACTATACTACTACTATTACTACTACTACTACACCATCAATTTGGTGTTGTATCGTAAAAAATAAGATTAGTCATCATTTAAATTTTATTTCAATTCTTGGGTTCGAAACACGTCAACGACTGTAGTCACCAGTCATATGCTAAAAGTAATGATTTATTAATTCACTATTTCCCGCAGTTTTAATCCACTCAATTTCAACCTAAACATTACCCAGCCGCTGATCAGTGCAGTTCTCTACCATCTCTGCCTCGGAGTCCATGTCCCCACTGATTGGCCTAAATTGTGATATTCTTGTGTCTGTGAGACAAAGTAGATAGAACATTAGAAGACAGAGTGAAAGGTAACACATCATCCAGGCAGCGATTTGGCTCCTTGGCTGATGGTTCTCTGACAGTATTTCAGCTAGATGTGAAGATGTGAATGGAAGAGGCGCGCCTCAAATCCCATGCCACTTGAAGTTGTCAACACAAAAAACTATAAACGTTCCTTGCTACATCTGCTCCACTGTCTCTTGATAATTTCTCTTCTTATCATCCTCACACCTCTCGTGCGATTCCTTCAGTGGCAAATCGCTTAGACTACGGGTGCAGTGGGTCGAAAATGCTGAATTCAGAGACTGATATCTCACCTCGTGCCCAGAAACCATGGGCACATGTCCACATTTTTGTCACTGGAAGTTTCTGTCGTTGCGCACTGGAATCTTTTGTTGGCACTCAGTGAGATGACAGCTGGTTTAGTAATAACATCATGGCATACCTGTTGCAGTATTTTTGCCGTGAGGTCTAAGAGGTCAATGTTCTGATGCACACGGGTCCTAGTTTTTGTCAATCAAGATAATGGTCGTCCTGGATTGATGCTTTTCAAGTACATTTACTTGGGAGACCCTCAAGTGGGCATACGTATCTCAGTGCAATGGCACATATAAACTTGTGTTTATTTCAATTAAAATGCCTTCAATTATTATGCCTTGAGCGATGAGGATGTCAATCAGTTTGTGCTGCTCCCACTTTTGCACTTTGATTTTCTGTCAACTGCTGCAACACTCTTCCCTACTCCTCCTTCTTGACCCCTTCTTTCTTACGCGATGGTACTAAGCTGTTGTAATTTACAGCGCTCCCCTCATCCTGAACAACAGTTTTCATCTTCAAGGACTCAGTAAGTCTGGTCGAGTTTCTATGCTCCTGGCGTGGAAGCTTTACTGGAGTGATTGACGCCCAGCCCTCCTAGCTGTGGTGGTAAAGCCAAGACATCCCTCTCCTGAGCTGTGGGATTATGGCCATGTGTCACTGGCGGTATCAGTGATTCCTAACTGAGCTCCTCCAGAAGTTGGAGCAGAGACTTACTTCAGGCGTGGTTCTCATCAAGTACCTATACTGATGTTTGACACGGTAAGTGAATGCCCTGTATGTAGGGTGGGGTTCAGTTTTTCGAGAGTTCAGTAAGTTTATTAACTTCCCCTACCCATACGTTTTCCTTGTTCTTAACATAATTCTCCTTGAACTCTCACCTGCCAATTACTTTATCCAGGTGTCTTTGTTCCTGTATTGTTATCACCAATTACGGAACCTCAAAGACGTGTGACTTTATTATTAGGACGGATTTACTCGCATTTGGAAGTATTGTATTTCTGAAACATATGTTGTTACTCACCTGGGTCATTTAATCACGAAGTATGCAGCAAAGCACAAGGGTAACTCAAAGAGGTTACGAAATGACCGAGAAAGAATGTCCTTACATGCTTTCTTGCCCTCTTTGCCTACTACTACCAATGCTGCCGCTCCTGTTGTTACTACATTAATGGTGTTCAAGCTCCCATTATAGGCATACTCCATCTATAAGCATTCCTTTCATTGCCTTTTTACTACTTAGCTAGCCCAGCAACTCCAATCAAATTACCAATCACCACAACCACCACTTTTAGTCTTAATATCCACTTTTCCTACAACGTTATCTTTTTTTTTTTTTTTTTTACAGTGTCGTGGACTGTCCGAATGCAAGAATTATACCCACATATGGAAAGTTGCTTATTCAGACGAGAGTCGACCCAACTTGGATGCTCTCAGGTACACCATCCATCATCCTCTTTGTTATAAGACACCTAAACTCTCCACGTTCAGGTAAGATTAATGAAATATATAAGCTTGCAAGACTGTCCATCGCGTCACCATGCTCCCCTGCCTCTTTAGCCGCTTTCCCACATTTAGGATACTCCTTCACTTTATCCCTCAGCCTCGTTTTTATCTTCTCTTCACTCGTATTTCTACAATATAGCCTACGCCACAGTTCCACCGTAACCACCACCTCAGCAATTTATCACCACGCCATCACCACCAATCATTGCCATTATATTTTCACCACGACACTATCACCATCACACTTTCATTTCCGCGATACCATCACTTTCATAACATAACATACACCATCACCACCAGTCACTGTTCTTGTATCTTCAGCACCACACTATCACCACTGCACCTTCACCACCGCTACACCATCATCACTACGTCCCACCCGCCAGCCACAACCACATTTACACCACAGCCACAATTTCTACCTGTGCCACTACGCCATCACCACTACTCACCACTGTCATTACACTACAGTTAGTACATCATCATCATCGTCATCATTATCATTTTCTCCTTCACTTTGACGACAGTAACCACCACACTGTCTCAGCT
>JAGKTI010007367.1:22076-37170 GCA_018397915.1 Birgus latro
CCTCTCAACTCTTCCATCATAAACCCAGCCCCCCCCCAGGCCTTGCACACAGGGACGCACAGCACATCCACCTAATCATTGTCATTTCTGTACGTTTAAACCTGCGAATATCCTCTTCCTTTACTGCCCAGGTCTCACTACCATACAGCATCACACTCCTAACACATGCTGCATACAAAGACCACTTAGCACGTAAGGAGAGTCCTCTCAATGTCAGGAGAGGCAACAGCTCCCTGAACTTCTTCCAACCACTTCTCACCCTAGCAACCGAGCTAACTCCAGCCCCAGCTCCGGCACATAACATGTCTCTCAAATAACAAAACTCCTCCACACACTCAAGAGACTCACCTGCAAGTTCAACCCTCTCACGCCTAACAATCTCCACCTGCTCTCCCCGACACGCCGCACACATGAAATCAGCATTATCTCGCAGTCTACCTCTAATACCACTACATCTCTTGTGCACCCATTTATCACAAACACTACACAAGATGGAATTACTTCCCACACCCATGTGGCAAACTGCACATGGCCACTCTTACTCTCCTCTGATTATACCACCACCAACCCTAGATATCATCACTTTTGTTTTATCTGCATTTACCCTTAAGCCCTTGTACCCCATACCATCTCCCCACTTCTTAAATCTTTCCTCAGCCTCCCCTTCATTCTCTGCAATCAACACCAAATCATCAGCATACAACATCTCCCATGGGAGTCCATCTCTGAAGTCACGTGAGAGGGCTTCAAGCACCATGATAAACAACAAGGGACTCAAAACTGACCCCTGATGCACACCAACATTCACGGGAAACTCATCACTCAAAACTCCATTCACTCTTACCTGGGTGCGAGCACCCACGTACATGGCCATAACCACCCTAACCAGCCACTCCTCCAACCCCAGCTTTCTCACTGCCCACTTCACCACCTCTCTAGGGACTCTGTCAAAGGTCTTTTCCAGATCAACAAAAACAAAATACAATTCCCTTTTCTTACCAATATATTTTTCCTGAAGCTGTCAAACAATGAATATGGCATCAGTGGTCCCCCTGCCTGGCATAAACCCAAACTGCATCTCATCAATATTCACTCTTTCTCTAATCAGACCTTCTAGAACTCTCTCCATTACTTTCATTATCTGCTCTAAGAGCTTTATACCTCTGTAATTTCCCCTTTCCAGGGCATCACCCTTCCCTTTGTACACATTTACAATTACACTCTTCAGCTAATCATCTGGGACAACACACTCATATATAATCATATTTATCAGGTTAGTGACTAACCTCACCCCAGTATCTCCTGAGGCCTTCAACATTTCGGCAGTCAACCCAGACACACCTGCCGCCTTCCCCACCTGCATCCTGCCTACTGCCTCACTCACAGTAGCAGCGTCAATCAAAGGCCAAGGGCCAAACACTGGATCAGCTGGCTCCAAACCTTCCCTATATATGGATCAGCTGGCTCCAAACCTTCCCTATATATGGATCAGCTGGCTCCAAACCTTCCCTATATATGGATCAGCTGGCTCCAAACCTTCCCTATATATGGATCAGCTGGCTCCAAACCTTCCCTATATATGGATCAGCTGGCTCCAAACCTTCCCTATATATGGATCAGCTGGCTCCAAACCTTCCCTATATATGGATCAGCTGGCTCCAAACCTTCCCTATATATGGATCAGCTGGCTCCAAACCTTCCCTATATATGGATCAGCTGGCTCCAAACCTTCCCTATATATGGATCAGCTGGCTCCAAACCTTCCCTATATATGGATCAGCTGGCTCCAAACCTTCCCTATATATGGATCAGCTGGCTCCAAACCTTCCCTATATATGGATCAGCTGGCTCCAAACCTTCCCTATATATGGATCAGCTGGCTCCAAACCTTCCCTATATATGGATCAGCTGGCTCCANCGCTGGCTCTAGCCTCCCTATATATGAGGATGAGGGCTCCCCAACTTCCCTGTATATATATATATATATATATATATATACACATACATATATAGTGGGCTGTCACAGTGCACAAATCACATAGTACACGAGTGACCAAAAATCATAACCATAAAGCTTTGAATGAGCGAGTTTAGCCCACAATACGTGAGGCAGCGGCAAGGAGTGGCCCAAAACTGCTATTTTCCCAGACTACGCGACCCCCCTCCTCGCATGACATGCCCATCATGACTTAGGGGCTCATGGGGAAGGTGCTCAAGAGGATTCTACAGTAAGATCTCACCAATAACAACAGACAGTAACATTTTCTGCAATAACAGTAAGTTAGAATAGATACCCAGTTTCTATTATAACATTTGGATTCACTTGAATGATGGTTATCTTGTGAATGCCAAGTTGTTATACCGCAATACATCCATAACAAGATGAGGAATGAAACACAAACAAGAAGGGATGAAGGAAATTGCCGAAAATGTGTACAGTAGTGAGGAAGAGATGGACGATCCTCCCCTCACCACCTCCCCTGACTCACCCGCTGCCATCCCCTCCACCTCCACTGCCCCACCTGACTCACCAGCCACCTCCCCCTCCACCTCCACAGCCCAACCTGACACCTGCTTCACCTGGCCTATCTGCAACACCCACCATAATGATTGTTGCTGCATTCTGGAAGAAATATAACATTCGACAGGCCGTAAATTTCTTTGTCAAAGTCTGGAATAACGCTACACTGGCAATTGTTAACCCGCCGAGTCCCACCGATGTATGATGCACGTCACTACTTTTTTCCGCGGACAGACCTACCGACGTGCATCGTACGTTTGTCAGTTGCAAGGCCCGTCGTTTGCACATTTTTCAAGATTCGCAGGTGATTTTTGGTAGGCATATGTGGGAGACCTTCCTCTACTTGCTGTCAAGTGGGGTTACTGCCTGGCCCCACCTGACCCCTCCTCCCCACCCTCCCCCCCACTCGGCAATTCACCTGTTAGCAGTAACCTGGCCAGTAAAAATATGTTGCCACATGGTCTCTCCAATGACGAAATTCACTGTGAAATGATTCCTGAGGTGAAGGACAAAGAAACAAAGAAGCTAGAGGGAGAAACAAGCAGAAGTGATGAGGTGGTAATGTTGTAAAGGAAGGTGCCATACGCTGCGGTTTTGGGTGAATGAACAACGCTTTTATCGCCTATATTATTGTGTGAAAAACAATATAGACTTGTACTACACATAAATTCATACCAAATAAATAAATAAACACGTAATTTAAAGTGGCCTGAATTAACTAGTTAACCCTTCCATAGTTCGTTTTCTTTAGCCAGGTACCCTGAGAAAGGAAACCGTAAGGCTGACTGACACCTGTACCAACATTTATAAGCTCAGGAGGGCGATTTCTCTATTAATTTTCGATATTTCTCACCAAAAGGAGAGGTTTGAGCAAAAAGAGAGAGAGAGAGAGAGAGAGAGGAAGAAGTTGAAAATCGGTTGGGTTCTGAGGGTGTGTTGGGTAAAAAACCAGTCGGGACTAAATGGGTTAAACATGTGTGGTGTGGCTGGGGCAGCAGGGCACCCTAAGCACGTTGCCACACCTCAGAATCCCCATTAGGCCTGTCTGCTTCTGTTTTTAAGGTGACTATATTTTTATTTTAGCTGTATCTGTAGTATGTGTCTTAAAAATTTTCCCTTTATTATATCTCTAAGGTTTACAAAATATCAAGGTTTGTGGGGTCCTGCCCTGCCCATATGTTATTTTTCCCATAAGATTATGTATTCACAGTACATGAAATCACAGTGCTCAAGGTCATGGACTGCCCATCCAATGCGAGCTCACTGTATATATCATCATCATCATCATCCGGATCTGCTTTCCCACCCTAGGGCAGGGTGAGGGGTAGCAACATCCAGACAGCCCAAGTTAGCCCAGTCCAGTGGGCCATGCTTCCATTCACTCATCATTCAAGCCCCCAGAATCCTGACTATCTGATACACCAAAAACTTTGCATAAATGTATCCGACAGAGTCAGTCCGAATGCTGTCACATTAACAAGGGGTCCAAATCCCTGATCATCCACATCTCACAACATTCATCCAGCCAGCTCAATCTCTTGTCAGTCCCCTAGCCTCACTGACTTCCATACTTCTCATCCTCACACAGTCATCATATCCCTCCACCTTCTCCTTGGCCTACCTCGCCTCCTCCCTCCTTCAGATTTGCTCAGATATACCTTTTTCATCACATCATTAGCACCTTAAACACTCATCTGCCTGTGGCCCAGACGATATAAGCAACAGACACCTTAAACATCTTGGACCACAAGGCATACAAGCATCCACCAACATATCAAACTACAGCTACTCACACAATACCCAACATCTGGAAGCATGGTACTATCATCATTATACCTAAACCCAACAAAGACCCCATGTTACCTTCCTCACACCACCCCATCATACTCTTCTGCACCCCCTCCAAAGTCACTGAACGACTGGTGTTACAATTAGTAACACCTCACATCTCCCTAGCCCCATCACAACATGGTTTTAGGCCACTACACCCCACAAACACTCTTCTTACAGATGTTACACAAGGAGTTTTTGATGGCATCAGTTCAGCTAGGCCACCACACTGAACACTCCTAGGCACCCTAGACATTAGCAAAGCTTTGTTGCCATCCCCTGCCAAAACCTCACAAACAAAATATTCAACACAAACATGCACAATAACACATAAAGATGGCTGGCAAACTATTTAGCAGGCAGATGTGCATGTGTAACATTTGCCGGTCAACCGAACATCAGAAATGTCACAAACGGCATCCTTCATGGATCTGTTTTGTCTCCTACACTCTGATCTATACATGCACAACATACCCACACCCCACACACCACAAATACACACAGCTTCCTATGCAGATGACATAACACTTACATGTGCACATCAAAATGCAAACACAGCCATGCACATCCTCCAACCTTACCTCAACATATTATACGAATGATTCACCACAAACAGACTCATAATAGCTCCAGTCAAATCTACAGTGACCCTTCTCAAAAACTGGACAGCAGAACATAATCACATTCCACACCTCACCATAAACAACACTCCCCTACCACACACACACCCAAAATCCTTGGTTTAACATACAATACATCAGTGTCATTTAAACAGCACATCACAAACATTAATAATAAATCAATACCAAGACTCAATGCCCTATGGTCACTTGCCCATACAACATTCGGACACTACAAAGAACCACCACCGCAGTATACAAACAATTTATACATTCAGTGATGAATTATGCAAGCCCTGCTTGGGCTTCTAACCTCACCCTACAGACCATACAGAACAAGTTGCACAGCTACTACACCTACAGACCACCTACACCAAGAAACCAAAGTCCTCAAAGTCAAGGACCATCTAGAAATGAGAGGCACACAAATCCTTGCTGCAGCCTCCACAAACCCACACCATCCAATACATTACATGGCAGCACATCCATACGCACCAAGGAACATCAAAACAACACCTTGGACACAGTATCACACATAAATACCATCATCTCTCCCCCCTTGCCCGCCTTAAACTGGCTTCCAGAAGCATATCCATGCTTATATCACTTGCCGTTCCATTCAGTCAATCAAAGATCACACAGCTGCATGCACAGCCTCCTGATATCCATCCTTCTGAATCCTACCTCCCTCGAGAGGGCAGGGTCCACCTGGCCAGGCTGAGATGTGGACATCATCCAGCCCTTTGAGTTATCAGAAGAGGTTGGATGACTCCATCACTGATGCCTTTCCAGGATGCAACACGGCACCCCATACTGTCAAGCACATTATGGAAGACTACTTTGCGCCAACAACACAACATACACTCCTTGAGAGCTCTATGGGAAATCCCAGTCTCGGCCGTGGCCTTCCTCAGAGACTAGGGCTGTTTGGCCGGACTGCCTAGGGAACAAGTACTGTTACTACTACTACTACAGTTTGTGAAGAAAATTAATGAGTCATTCCAAACACACAACATTGCCTACCTTATCCCAGCCCCAGTTCCAGTGCCTGCCTCGCCATCTCAGTTTTTCCAGCTTAGCCTCCCCGCAACTGACTTGAGATGATGATTGGGGGTGCGACTTTAAGCGGTTCGAAGTCAAGCCTCAGCCCGAGAGAGGTTAGAGGTACTGCTCATTCCCCTTTTACAGCCCCTCAGCCTTGGATATTCCCTTCCCTGACACCCACACATTGTCTAGTCCCCTGTCATGGTAATTGATCATCACTTATTTACCATTCTGTCCACTCTACCTAACCCTTTTATATGCCCAGTGATGTTCCTAGAGGTTGTATGTGTACTACAATGAGTGTTAAGTATGATCAGGAGGGGATAAAAAATTTTCAAGAGGGCCATGTGGGGAAATTTGGGAAAATTTTGGGAATTCACCACACCAGTTACAGTAACCCATCATTTATTCCCCATGATTCAGCCAAGGCACTGTCAGATGATGTATTTCATTTTATGATACCACACTGCCCCCTCAACCCCTCTACATGGGTAAAACCCCAATAAAACCCTATACTGTACAGATTTTCCAGTTAATATGGAAATTCCATCTCGATACGAACTTTCCAATCGCAGCCTTTATATATTCATTATATGCTTCTTACATAACCACTCATGTTAATGTAATTTTCATTACTAAAAATGCATTACTTTATATATATTCCACTGTCGGCCTGTCTCATCTGCACAATGCTTGTTCAGTCACAGGCACAGAGAATATTGTTATTTATCAAAAATGAATGAGATGTGTAGACAGAAACAAGCAGAACAAAGTAAGGGGACTAGCTACTTAAGTAACAGAAAGAAGACAGACTGGCACCACAGGCATGCATATTTACATAGACATGAGTAAACACACAGCACAATGGCAAGCAACATATGCCCCTGCAAAAGCTTTAGTATAGCAACAAAGGCCATAAACTCCATGACAAACATAATTTGCAACAATACTGCACAGCTTACTCCCTGTGAATGATGTGGAATGGGCAGTAGCCTTTGTTCTGGTGGTGGGGGTGGGTTGTAGGGAGCAGAGGACGGTTTGAAAAAATGTGGCTTCCATGCACGCTGTCAGTGAATACAATAGAAAACATATACTGCTGTAATTCAGCCAGAATTTTTTTACTCTACAGCACAAATTATTGATTTGTGACATGGTGCTTAAAGAACAAGTGATGAGAAGGAGGACATATGTACCTAGGAGGAAAATATGGAAGCTGGGAAACCAATCAGTAAGGGATGCCTTTTATAGTGAGATGAGGAGAGTGGTGGCTGACCAGGGACCCGTAGAGAGAGGCGTTAATGAACAGTATAGAGCCCTTAAGAACAACCTCTTGAGAGTTACCGATGCAATATGCGGTTGGACAAGAGGCCCACCAAGACATAAATTAACTTGGTGGTGGGATGAGGGAGTAGAAGCTGCAGTTAAGGAGAAAAGAAGGCTTTTCCGGGAATGGAAGAAGGGTGGTAACAGGGAGGAGTACTTGGCTGCCAAGCGTAGGGCTATAAGAGAGGTATACAGGGCGAAGTCTGAGTCACAGAGACTTTTACTTGATAATCTAAATCATGGGGAAAGGAAAACTATGATTTTTAGGGTGGCAAATGAGGTGAAGAGGGGTAATCGGGACATTGTAGGTGAGCAGTGTGTGAAGAATGATGAAGGAAGGGTAGTGGTGAACAGTGGGGATATTAAAGATGCATGGAGAGAGCATTATAGCCAGTTGTTGAATGAGGAGTTTGACTGGGATAGGAAAGGTTTGGAGCCAGCGGATCCAGTGTTTGGCCCTTGGCCTTTGATTGGCACTGCTACTGTGAGTGAGGCAATAGGCAGGATGCAGGTGGGAAAGGCAGCAGGTGTGTCTGGGTTGACTGCTGAAATGTTGAAGGCCTCAGGAGATACTGGGGTGAGGTTAGTCACTAACCTGATAAATATGATTATATATGAGTGTGTTGTCCCAGATGATTAGCTGAAGAGTGTAATTGTAAATGTGTACAAAGGGAAGGGTGATGCCCTGGAAAGGGGAAATTACAGAGGTATAAAGCTCTTAGATCAGATAAAAAAAGTAATGGAGAGAATTCTAGAAGGTATGATTAGAGAAAGAGTGAATATTGATAAGATGCAGTTTGGGTTTATGCCAGGCAAGGGGACCACTGATGTCATATTCATTGTTCGACAGCTTCAGGAAAAATATATTGGAAAGAAAAGGGAATTGTACTTTGTTTTTGTTGATTTGAAAAAGGCTTTTGATGGCATCCCTAGAGAGGTGGTGAAGTGGGCAATGAGAAAGCTAGGGTTGGAAGAGTGGTTGGTTAGGGTGGTTATTGACATGTATGTGGGTGCTCGCACCCACATACATGTCAATAACCACCCTAACCAACCACAGAGTGAATGGAGTTTTGAGTGATGAGTTTTCTGTGAATGTTGGTGTGCATCAGGGGTCAGTTTTGAGTCCCTTGTTGTTTATCATGGTACTTGAAGCCCTCTCACGTGACTTCAGAGATGGACTCCCGTGGGAGATGTTGTATGCTGATGATTTGGTGTTGATTGCAGAGAATGAAAAGGAGGCAGAGGAAAGATTTAAGAAATGGAGAGATGGTATGGGGCCCAAGGGCTTAAGGGTAAATGCAGATAAAACAAGTGATGATATCTAGGGTTGGTGGTGGTACAATCAGAGGAGAGGGAGAGTGGGCATGTGCAGTGTGCAGTTTGCCACAAAGGTGTGGGAAGTAATTCCATCTTGTGCAGTGTTTGTGATAAATGGGTGTGCAAGAGATGTAGTGGTATTAGAGGTAGACTGCGAGATAATGCTGATTTTATGTGTGCGGCGTGGCGGGGAGAGCAGGTGGAGATTGTTAGGCGTGAAAGGATTGAATTGCTGGTGAGTCTGTTGAGTGTGTGGAAGAGTTTTGTTATTTGGGAGACATGTTATGTGCCGAAGGTGGGGCTGGAGCTAGCTCGATTGCTAGGGTGAGAAGTGGTTGGAAGAAGTTCAGGGAGCTGTTGCCTCTCCTGACACTGAGAGGACTCTCCTTACATGCTAAAGGGTCTTTGTATGCTGCATGTGTTAGGAGTGTGATGCTGTATGGTAGTGAGACCTGGCCAGTAAAGGAAGAGGATATTCGCAGGGTTAAATGTACAGGAATGACAATGATTAGGTGGATGTGCAGTGTGTCCCTGCGTGCAAGGCCTGGGGGGGCTGGGTTTACGACGGAAGAGTTGAGAGATAGGATGGGACTAGAGTGTATTGGTGTTGTGATGAGGAGAGGTAGGCTGAGGTGGTTTGGACATGTGGAGAGGATGGGGGATGATAATTGGGTGCAGAGGGTGAGAAGTGTTAATATTGGGGGAGGGGTAGACCGAGAAAGACATGAGACAAGGTCATTAAGTGTGACCTCAGGGTTAACGGGTTGAACAGGGAGGCTGCCAAAGATCGAGCAGCATGGAGAGCCACCGTTAGGTGACCAAGGCTGACGCATGCAAGCATGTTGGTGCCTTCAAAAACGATAACGATAACGAACGATAATGATATTTGTAATGTAATGCCGTGTCGGCTATACAGGGGATTACTGTAGCCATATAACTTGGATTTCAGTGGCGCAATTTGCATGACTCAATCTGCATTACATAAGTCCCAGATACATTAGCCATACAGATTAAGGGTCTACTGTAATTCATTATTGGAAAAAGTGCCATTCCTCATCCATAATATATCAGAAGAGGGAGCTACTATGCACAGTCGCTCTCCCTCCTCCCTAGAATCATATTATTTTCACTTGCACTTTCACACACCATCACCTGCCAGACAGAGCCTAGACTCCATTTAGATCACCTCCCTATCATCATTACCACAAAAATATACTAATCACACATCACACAAACTGCAAGATGGAGGGCTACACAAAATTCACCAAAGAAACATACCTTACTACAGTAAATAACACACTCATTACCAACATCAACAGGCACATCATCAACCTTAACAACATCATACTTGCTGCAGACAAGCACCATATTCCACAAGACAACAGAAGACAGTACAACCCAAACTTTAAACCAGCAATTGCCCACCTCATAACACAACTTGACTCACTTGAACATAGCTCCCATCTCCCACACACACACGACATCATAAACCTTCAACAATTAAACAATGAAAATGACAAAATTAACACAAATAAAACATAATACTAGAAAGTCTTAGTAACAACACTCTGTCACTCCACATATCTCTCTCATTTCTACAAGTCACTAAATTGCATTACCAAATCATAAACAAGCACCTCCAAGACAAATGCCACAGTCACTGGTAACACCCATCACATCCCCTATTACAAAGAATGAGCAAATATATTTCTGAACTATGCAAACACGAGACACCTTACACCAATACACACTTCAGAAAAAAATCTCATCTGCATCAATTCCATGTGACCACAATGTAACCACCCCTCACTCCAGAAATGACACATCATCATAAAAAAGAAAAAAAAACAGGGCCTGATGGCATCAGTAACCTACACCTGAAACATTTATGACTACAGGGCATCCAGGCTCTCACAGACGTGTGCAGCTACTGAACTGTGTGTGTGTTGTAGCATTCCCAACTTTTGAAAACATGGAACAATCATTATTATACTTAAGCCAGCCAAAGACCCAACTAACCCTTTGCTATACAGACCTATAACACTACTCTGCACACCTTCCAAGATAACTGAACACCTACTTCTTAACAAAGTCACAGCTCATGTTCTCCTTGCTTCCTCACAACACAACTTTAGAGCACTACCCTCTATAAATACCTTACTAACCAACTTCATAAAACATGCATCCGATGGCATCAGCTCCATAAGACCTGCAGAGCATACATCACTTTCAACAACAAACATTAATAAAGCCTTTTATGTCATCCCCTGACACAAATTAATCAACAAATCAACAACATGTGAAAGGGGAACACCACCAAATTCTGGCCTGCCAAGTACTTAGAAGGTAGAGAAGCACACATTATGCTCCAGGACAAGTCATCACAAACATGAAACTTTCCTAAGCGAGTTCCATAGGGCTCTAATCTTTCACTTACATGCTTGAACCTATATATGCATAATATTCCCACACTCCAACTCCCCACATATATTGCTTCCTATGCAGAGGACATTACCATAGCATCCACACATCTCAAACACAGTCTGTACACTGTAACAAGACTACCTCAACACAATTCAATCATGAGTCAAGGATAACACGGTGACAAGTACTCCAACCAAATGCACCACCACACTCATTGCCAACAACAAGCATTAGCACAGGTACTGTACTAACATCATACTTATCAATATACCTGTGCCACACTCCCCCTCCACTGAGATCCTTGGGGTTACATATGACATGGTACATTAAGCACAACATACGAGACATAAAGAGGTGGTGTACCCCCACACTCAGAACACTTACAGAGGCATACTTTGGGCAACAAAAAGAAACACTCTCCCTACTTTACAAACAATATATTTGATCAGTGATGTCCTATAGCTCCCTCACATGGGCTCCCATCTTACCTCCAACAACTACATTAATTTGCAGACCATAGAGAATAATACCTTATACATCATCACTAGGTGACCAAAACCACTCAAACAGCTCCTTACACTTTGAAACTATATGACATCTCTGTTAGATAATTCCTTGTTATAAGAGGCATATTTAATCAGGTAGCTTGTGCACACACAACACCTTTGTCATTACATGACAAAGCCTTACAACACAACTAGGCATGTAAAACAATCATCACAGTCATTACTAAATCCTGTTTTATAACATCCCACCTCCAGACATTCCAACACTGGCAATGAAAGAACACCAACATACTCATTTCATGGGCAGGACAATACAACCCCTTGGTTAAACCCCCCCCCCCCTCTCTTCTGACATTCATTTATCTGAGGTATCCTTAAATAAAGCTGATCAAATGCAGCAGCCCCTTGTTATACAGTGACTGGGTGTGCAATGAACTGCTTATACACCCAAACCCAATTTCCAATGCATCAATAACAGACGATTTGCTAGACCGAACAAAAGAAATGGGGGAACATTCCCACAATCCAAACAGCCATTGATTTGCTACTCCAACACTCCACCCCTCCCTAAGTTTGAAACGAGTGTGTTTGAACAGGATGTGGTGGTCCACACAGCTCTCTCTGTCCTCCCTCCATCCCCTCTTCTCCCCCAACACACTCAGCACTGCCAGGCGTGTCTCCCTCTCCATCTCTCCACCCTCTCCCACCTCCGGTTGTCTAACTCCCCGTCCCCCCTACCCTGCCCCACCCCAGCTTGTCTCCCGTGTGTGTGTATTTACCTAATTGTGATATACAGGAAATGAGCTACGCTCGTGGGGTCCCGTCTCTGTTTCTCAATAAGTCAAATTTAGCTTTAAACTCGTTTAAGTTTTTAGACTGGACGATCTCTTTGTCCAGTCTATTCCACAGGTCTATGCATCTATACGGAAAACTATATTTCTTGATGTCCTTCAAGCAGCGCGGCTTCTTCAGTTTCAGTCCATGTCCTCTTGTTGCTCTCTTATCCCATAAAAACAGATCTTCTCTATCAATTGTATCTACTCCCATCATGGTCCTGAACACTGCAATCATGTCACCCCTCTCTCTCCTTTCCTCTAAAGATGGCAAATCCAGCCTTTCTAGCCTCTCACTATATGACAGATCTGCCAAACTGGGGACCATCTTGGTTGCTGTTCTTTGTATTCTCTCAATCTTGTTTATATCTTTCTTTTTGTGTGGGGACACCACACTACTGCCGCATATTCTAACCTGGGGCGGATCATGGCCACTATCAGTTTTTTCATCATCTCTTCATTCATGTAATGGAATGCCACTCTTATGTTGGTCAAGAGTTTATATGTCTCTCTAACTATCTTGTTGATGTGTTTTTCAGGTGACAAACTATCCTGGAACAGCACTCCTAAATCTTTCTCTTCTCTCGCTTTTGTGATTGGTTCATTACCCATCATATAGTTCAGTGATGGTCTCTTGGTGCTTTTACCCATTTCCAATATTTTACATTTTTTTGCGTTGAATTTCATTTCCCACATCCGGCTCCAGTCATGTATCCTATCCAGATCCTCCTGCAGCATTTTACAGTCCTCCTCAACCTCTACCTTCCTCAAGATCTTGGCATCATCAGCAAACAGACTTGCATAACTGTTTACTCCATCTACCATATCATTTATGTAAATCAGGAACATTACTGGTGCCAACACCGAGCCCTGTGGGACACCACTTGTTACTTCTCTCCATCCAGACATCCTGTCCTTTATTACTGTCCTCATTTGTCTGTCTCTCAAAAAGTCTTTCATCCATTCCAGGAGGTTACCCTTCAGTCCTCCTATATGCTCTAGTTTCCACATTAGTCTCTTATGGGGTACCTTGTCAAAGGCCTTCTCCAAATCTAAATATACACAATCCACCCAACCGTCTCTCTCCTGCAGCACATCAATCGCTCTTGAGTAAAAGCTCAACAAGTTGGAAACACATGACCTTCCACTTCTAAATCCAAATTGACTTTCAGTCAAAATATTCATCTCTTCCAGATATTTTATCCACCTATCTTTCAGAACCTTCTCACACAATTTTGCAACCATGCTGGTTAGGGACACTGGTCTATAGTTCAGGGTGTGTGTGTGTGTGTGTGTGTGTGTGTGTGAGAGAGAGAGAGAGTCAGTGAGAGTGAGTGAAAGAGTGAGTCAGTGAGTGAGACTGGGTGGGCAGTTTGGCTTTCTTGTATCCCTCCCTGTCCCCCTGCCCTCCTCCACCCCTGCTTGTCTCCCTCCCCAGTCCCCCACCCACCCCCACCAACCTTGGTGTGCTGCCAGCTGCCTGTCTGTCAGCTGCCCAAAAGCATCTCAAACTGCACATCCCACCCACCTCACCTTCCTGCAAGTGATGTTTGCTGTCTCATTTTTTAGCAACAGCATTGTTTATGAGGATAATAACATTACCTATGATGTTCTGTGTCAGTCTCCATTGATTGAGTAAGGTATATGAGAATTTGGGTTTCAGCCTGGAATGCATCTCTGGCATTTCATCAGTACCTTATGGGGAAAGTTGCTTCGATATCTAACATACTCGCTGACCGAACACTCCCACTGGTACGCAACACTGCCAGAAATCGGGGTGTGGGTGTACAATGAGGAAAAATTTAGGACCTTTTTTTGTCATACAAGTGTAGTATTTTTACTTGTAAGATCACTGTAAGCCTGTACGAAGCTTAACTGGTCATTGTGCAATCGCTATTTTCACTTGTACAGTCGCCAGCACACAAGCTTCCGGTCATTCATTTGTTCCAAAAGAGTCCTTGAGCTCATCACTATCACATACGTTAGTGTCAACGATGGAACAATACGTTAGTGTCAACGATGGAACAATAGTGCGATGTTGGAGTTCAAGCAGCAAGAGAAGTGCATTTAAGTGAAATTTATTACCAGTTCAGGTAAGTTAGAAACTTGTTTTTAGACATTTTTTATGGTAAGTGGCAAATGAAATGCAGTGAAGTGAAGCGACTACCAGTTACGGTCAGTTGAGAACTTGTTTTTAAGACTCTGTTGGGTGGGTAACCCTTGGCCAAGAACATATGCCCACTGAACCCACATTATCATCATCAGCAGCAGCCGTTTGAGTGTCCACTGCAGGACCGGCCTATCCTGACCGAAGTGGGGACGATACAACCTATGTATCTTTACCAAGTGGCTTAGGCTGTCTGGTAGAGAATGTATGTAGGGTGAGAAGTGCTTGTAAGTGTGACTTTTGTGTTGGAGAGGCTTTGGATGTGTGTGTAGTCTATGAACCAAGTGTAATTGGCCCGTGCAAGCCGACTGGGTGCAAGCATACTTTACAGTACGTGACACTGGTTCAACCACAGTACCCCTTATGTCTGCCAAAGCAGTATGTGGCTGGAAGAACACTCCCAAAGTTTATTACCCTGGTGGGGCATGAACACTCGTTCTCCTATGTACAAAAACACACACACTACCTGAATTTATATATGATAAAATGTTACGTGATGAGCATTTTCA